>KV448136.1:0-149820 GCA_001658105.1 Rhizopogon vinicolor AM-OR11-026 | reverse complement strand
GTCGAAGAGGGCTCGATACTAAATTTTCTTTCAGATACTGTTACGTCCTCTTCACCCTTCATAAGTTTTCCCTATGATGTCAAATTTTTCATATCCTTCAAATATACTCTTGCTAGACACATCCTTTCCGAGGGTATTTAAGGTAGATGTCATGCGGTTTTGACGAATGTCACATGACCAGCGTGATTAAATCGTGACAACACCTCATTTAATTAATTGCAACTTGCAAATAACATGTATAAAAAATCTGTTCTGCTATCCTGTTGAGAGTAGAGCATTGAACAATATAGCATTGTGAAATTTTAATTCGTGAAAAATTGAGAGAGTTATTAACGAAATGGCGAAACTGACAGTGCGGCAAGTGAAATAGTGCTGGAGCTCCGCCAGCTTGGTTTTACCACCGCGCCACTGAGCAAAGATATTACCCTGTAATGAGATGGCCAAAACGTGTTCACAGCATATGGGCTGCAAATCTCAAGTCGAAAAAAATGAAAACCACAGAAGGACATGACATTAACAAGGAAAATGTGAGTTTGGACACACCCTCGCACCAAAGCCTATCATTGACATTAACTCGGAACAGGTGGACCCTCTCAGCTTGTCATGCACCATTCCACCTAACAAAAGTGTATCAGCTAGCGAGTGCTGTGAACATGGTAATCAATGTAAAAAGGATGTTTGCATTGTTCTAAGCACACTACAACACTGGTATGGCCACCCAGACTCGGATGCAGGAAGCCTGGATATCACAACGGAAGCTTTGTATTTTTACGATGCGAAAGCAATTGATTTGCAGGCTCTTGATATGAGATTAGTATCCAAGCTTGAATCTACATGTATGCGCAGGGATCCGACGTCATTTTCCTTCCAGAGTATCATTGTGAACTTAACTTCATTGAACAATGTTGGGGCTATGCGAAGCGCATCTACCGACAGAAAGCTCGATCCTCGTCGGAGGCTATTCTCGAATGCAACGTTATTGATTCATTGGACGCTGTCCCGCAGTCACCAATGCGACGGTAAGTTCCAGCAGAGATTTGTCTCGGTAATATCAAAGATTTACTTGCATTAAAATATAGCTTTGCTACTAGATCTTTCAGGTTTATTGATGGCAATGCGTACCGAAAAGGCCTTCAATGACGGTGTGCAAGTAGCATGGGCCATCAAGAAGTATCGTGGGCCTGGCCACGTGTTCTTCCCGAGAGCATAATGAAAGAATTTGACGACTTCCACTCCCCAAGTTTTCTCTAAAGTATTATTAGTTAATAAACAAATTATCCTACTTAGCTACACATAGATCTATCCTACATCACTGGGTGATATTCTACCCTACTCTCTCTTCTGTATATTATTACCATTTCGGCAGGGGTTAACAGCTCTGTGTCACACTCGTGTCACGTCATGTGATGTTCGTTGAATTTGCACGACATTTACCTTATTGTCTTACTAAAGAAATGTGGACCAGCCAAGAGTGACTGGGAGATAAAGCAGGGGTGGTAAACTCGGAAGTGAGTGGTGGAACAGGGCTGCTGTTCACCAGTGTTGAACCAGCCAAAAGCAGCCAGAGACGGAGCAGAGTAAGACTGTAAGTGGGGAGTGTGGCGTGGAGAGACAGAACAAGCACAGCACAACACGCCTTTCGTCAACCTCCCAAACCCAGAGTAAAGATGTAAAGAAACATTGTAGACATACCAAAGGTGGCTGAATGCTACTGGCACATCCCAAACTAACTTGACATAGTAGACCACGAATTCTCGTCATTGGACAATGACGGTGCAGGGCTGGCGTCGGTCAGCTGGTGCTGACAAGGATCGTTCGACTGCGATATAGACTAAAGGAAGTTCTGGAGGGAGTTCTGGACCAGTTTGAGCGCAATAATGTCGACCTGACACAGAACTCCAGATAGAGTCGACCAGCTGAGCCAAGAGAAACAGGGGAATGTATCAGAGTAGCCACCAAAGGACCCCAAGGCGTTCCTGGAACACAGGGATGAGATGAATAATTGTAAAAAAAGCCTATAATATCACACATCACATATCACATATCACATACGGCCTATCTACTGTGACGCTGTGTGAAACCACTAGATATAAACTTGAATATTAAAGAATTACTCATGATCATCTAGCCCGAGCTCGAGGTAAGCAATGAGACATACGGTTCCCTCCAAAAATCCCAATATTATGAAGTACCGATCACCATAATCCATACCCCGGGAACATTGTGAGACGCAGCGTTACAGGAGGGCTGAGTAGACAGCCTGCAATGATGAGTGTAACGAGAAACAGCCGGGGAGCTACCATTGGTGGGTCGAGATAGAGTAGTACGAGGGGAAGAAGTTCAAAAGGCTTTCTCCCTGTGGATCGCGCTTTTCTATGGAAAGCGCACGGACATGGGTCTTCGAGGCAAACCCGCGTGACATGATTCAGTGTGACGAATATGTACGCGTCTGTGACACCTCGTGTCTCGACGCGTTCTCGTATTCACTCTCAAATACTTATTATTGTTTCTGCGGACTACCCATCAATTTCACCCAATGTTCAACAATCATGAAAGGAGGAAATTCAATCAGAAGTCAGAACACTCTATCGAGAAAGAGTGGCCTTTCCGTCTCAACTTGTAAGTGTGCTCAATTTGCCTACTTTCAGGGGACCATTTCAATTCCTTTCAAGTTACGACAAGTCTCCATGGTATGAAGTCACTTTGGAAGAGTTTGAAAAACACGCCCTGGATCGTCTTCGCATCCTTGCCGAAATCGAGTCGTCTTTTGCGCGCAACAGATCCTGGGAGGAGTTGAAGACTGTGACCACGAGGCAGTTCAAGGATTACCTTCCTCTCAATAGCAACAGCGCTTCGACTGTGGATACGCAGACTGAAAGGAGGAATGACCATTTAGGTCACTTCGTACTCAGACTCGCCTTCTGTCGATCGTGCGTCACATTTCTATCATCGACCTCCCAGCTGGTAACCGGTTTTTAGAGAGGATTTGAGGAGGAGGTTCGTGAAGGCGGAGACCGCTCTCTTCAGAGTGAAATATGAAAGTGACGATGCAAGGGAACGAGAACTTTTCCTCAAGTCCCGCGATTTTCAATGGAATGAGGTAGTGCATCATACATGATTCATCCTTCACGCTAACAGTATCGCTAGGTTGAACCCGACGAGAGGAAACAATATTCTAGTGAACTAAAGGCGCTTGGAAAGGGTTCAACTGTGCAGCAGCTAGAGGAATGGTTTGAGAAAGAAAAGTTTTATAAGGTACGTCAATCAGGTTGCTCCTTCTTCTCTTTATTCAGTTGATACATCAGGTGAGATGGACTCAAGTGCCGGATCTCGTCAATAAGCGACGTGTCCTGCTAATCGATGGCTGGGCGTACGTTCCCAGTAAGGAGCAGCTCAGCATTGTTTTACGAGCATTTGAAGCGAACCTTGAAAATGCGCTCGACGTTAGTTAGGATTTTGCTACCCCCGATGACATTTCTGATCCTCTTACAGCGCACTGCTCGATCAATAATGCGCATGGATAATGATAGCCGTCTGACTGATGTTCTTAATCATATGTCCCGAGGATTTGTCGCAGGGGTGGCTTCAGAGTACTCCAGTGGTCCAGCCACGGGCGATGAGATCACAGCAGACATGGTGGACGATCTCGCCAAACGACACTTCCCGTTATGTATGCGGAACTTACACGAATGTCTTATGCGGGATCGTCATCTGAAGCATTTTGGTCGACTGCAATACGGCTTGTTTCTCAAGGTTGGACATTTCTCGCTAACTGGAAGCCTCTCCGATCACGATTTGAACAGGTCCTTGGCTTGTCGATAGACGAAGCAGTCGCATTTTGGAGGAAGTCTTTCAGTAACCTAACCGATGACAAGTTTAACAAAGAGTACAAGTATAATATCAGACATTCATATGGACTGGAAGGGAAGCGTGCCAACTATCCGGCAAAGAGGTATGCACACATGATAGCCCTTTTCGATGTTCTAACGAATACTCGCCTGTCGCATGCAGCTGCCAGCAGATTCTTCTAGCAGACAAACCAGGTCCTTCTGATTGCCATGGATGTCCATATCGGCACTTTGCGCCAGACAACCTGCAAACAAGCTTATTAGCCACTTATTCTTCGCAGGGACTCACTTCGGCAGATTTAGCGGAGGTCATGCGCACTGTGAAAGAAGGACACTATCATGTGGCCTGCACGCGAGTTTTTGAGATAACTCACGCAGCAGCAGGAGTCAAGAAAGGGGAAGGGATTGGAGAAGGGGAAAGTGTCACGCATCCTAATCAGTACGCCGTGAAGAGTATAGAAATTGAGAAGGCGCAGCTGGGAGACGCGATGGTTGTAGAGTAAGAGGTCAGACTGTCTCAATCAGAATCACCGATGGTGTCATTTTGTATCAACTATAGTCTGTAGCTATCTATAATATTACGGTGTTTGGTGTCCCACTTGAAACATCTATCATAGAGGGACCCCAAAGCGTGGGTTCATCAGTCGTCTGACTCTCCACCGTCAACATGGGTCGAAACAAAACCAGTCGAGTGAATGGCAACAAAGAGCACGACGGTGACGCTCTTCAACAATATAACGATAGTGATGGTCACTTCTCCCTAGTCAGGTGCGCATCCATCCTCGTGTTTTCCTGCGGTTACTTGATGTTTCCTTCAGGAACTTTCGTCTGGCTGATCTTGTTACCATTATGAATGGTGTCTGCGGCTCTTTTTCAATATTTTCCTCTGCGCAGTACCTATTGACGAGCGACGATGATTACCTGTGGTGGGCACTTGCTCTTCCACTGGCCGGATTGATGTTCGACTTCTTGGATGGTAAAGTTGCGAGGTGGAGAAAATCAACGAGTATGCTTGGTCAAGAACTTGATAGTCTTGCAGATCTGGCATGTCATTTCCCAGTATAATCGCTGTTCATTCACCTAATTTTCTGTTCGGTTCCGGAAGGTATCATTTGGCGTTGCACCAGCCGTACTTGCCTTTGCTGTGGGCCTTCGGACATACCTTGACACCGTGTGTTTGACTGGTTTCATATGTTGTGGTCTCGCCCGTCTCGCACGCTTTAATGCGACAGTTGCGTTGATCCCTAAAGATGCAGGAGGCAAGGCGCGGTACTTTGAAGGCCTCCCAATTCCTTCGTCTCTCGGGCTCGTTTCAATTCTATCATACTGGGTTCGCCAAGGTTGGGTCGAGGGCAAGGAGGGTATACCAGGGGGTCTCGTGACATTGTGGGGACAGTCAGGTGGCCGCGGTGACATTCACCCTGTCAGCGTTATTTTTGGTTTATGGGCAGCTGCGATGGTCAGTAAAACCCTTCGAGTTCCAAAACTGTGATGTTTGTTGGCTGGTGATTTGCTTCGAACTCCTGTTGAGCGCATTACGATACGGCACGACTACGATAGGCATATAGAAGACTACCTTGCACCTGATAGTACACGACCTGCAACGATTTGTTTTTTTCATTCACTCATTACATAGTACTGTAAGTGTAGATGGTCCTCAGCTGAGTTTTCGGAAGCCACCGACGCGACGCGATTCAATAATTGACACGCGTCTCGTACGCGGTTTACTTCGACCACGATGGTGTCTTCGAATGACGTCCAGCGTCTCTTTCTCCAAGGTGTATTTTCACGCGGTATCCTTTCCTTCAAACATGCCCAAGTTCTCTGGGAAAAATGTTTCGAAGCTATTCAAGGTAACGTACACGCGTTTCACCTCCTTTTCCTCAATGCAGACATGTCGCTTCTGCAGCTGCAGACCCAACATTGGACATCCGTTTCTCTGATAAACGAGAGGATTGGGATCGTTTCGTGGCCAATATCAATATTTCTCTCAATTGCCTCGACCTTGAATTTCGCCATCTAACAGACGAGCAGACTGGCAGGGAGATGTATGCTTTAGTTCGTGATTCCGCTGACTATGAGTTCTTGCTGTCCTCACACCAGTACAGGTGAATAGCAAGGACGATGAAATCGCACAGATGGCTACAGACTACACCCCTGTCGAAATCGCTTACTTTAAAGCAGTCGTAAGTCCCACATACCAAATTTCTGGTGTCATATCGCCTATCATGTTCTCTTAACAGGTAGAACAAATCATGCTTGCCCCGCATGAGGCATACTCTGTGTCTTCATTAGTTGCTCTACGTGAAGTCAACTCTCTCAAGACAAACATGACGAAAGCGCAAGCTGAAATCGTCCTCGGAAGTTTTGTTGCAAAGGGTTGGTTGCTGAAGAGCAGGCAAGGATATCCGACTCTCGTCTCTAGATTGCAAGAAGACTGACCACTCCAAAGACGAGGCCGCTATTCACTCTCAACACGCACGTTGCTGGAGCTTCTGCCATACCTCAATAGCACATACCCTGAAGAATGTCTCGAATGCGTCATTTGTCAGGAGGTGAGCCAAATCACCCATGCAAAGTACCCTCAGACTTCACTTTTGCTCAGATCGTGACCCATGGTGTCGCCTGCAGCACGCCGAATTGCAAAGCACGCTTGCACTACCATTGTTGTAGGAAGTACCGCCATCGGAATGCCAAATGCCCGTCTTGTTCGCAAGATTGGCCACAGGATCTCAAGAGCATGACCCCTGTCGGCGAGGACGCGATCAAGGACGGCGAAGATGAGGGGCGCCGTACGCGGAGAAAAAGCACTGCAGATGGTAGTGGCGATGAAGATGAAGATGAAGATGAAGATGACGATGACGATGAAATGGCAGAAGAGCCGACTCAGACTCAGTCGCAGCCAGAGGGGAAAGGCAAAAAGAAAAAGGTACCTACAGATATGGAGGTGGATGAAGACGATGAAGATGAAGCCCCGGAGCAGACTCAAGCAAACGGACGCCGCCGCTCGACTCGCACTCGATGAACTTTTATGAGCATTATCTATCATACTCTATACATACGTGATAGTATTGTAACTGCAGCTTGCTATTGCTCTATTGATGATTGGCTCGGCTGTGGTGCACGGTTGGTCACCCGCCCGTCTTCTTGTATCGGGAATGCCTTGTCAATGAAGCCAAACCTGCCCTTTCCCCATACCTGGTGTCGTTTTTTGTCTTTTCGTCCCTCACCAAACTCCTCGTTCCATTTGCGGAGGTCTGCCAAACTACCGAGAGACTCGGATGAGGAAGGTGTGATCTCCTTGAGTGCCTGGGTGAAGTGGCGAAGATGAATGACGCGAACATGGGGTGGTGGTTCTATAACTGATTCTCCGAGTGACGGTTCCTGAGCATCTGCTTGAGTCGTTTCTGTTGCCGACGTCTGCGATACAGAAGCAGTGTCAAGTGAAGCCACCTCAGGAGGAGTGACGAGGTCGTTAGCTGATGGAGATGTGCGGAGATCAGGCTTCCATGGAACCTCTACATTCTCCTTGACGGCATCCAGGGCGGCAGAGACACAAAGATCTAATAAGACAAGTATGTCAGTCGAGAACTACTAGATCCGCAACAACCATCCTTACGTTTGAGGTCTGATCCAGAGAAGCTCTCCGTCTTCTTAGCCAGCGCCTTGAGATCAATTTCATGTGCCAATGTCTCGTCCCGAAGCAAAATCTTGAGTATTTCTGAATTAAGTTCGATTGTATTAGAGGGAACAGAGTAGAGTAGAACAAAAAACCGAACTTGCCTTCGCGCTCCTTCTCCCCAGGAAGATCAACCAACAGCCGTCTCGGCACCCTCCTCAATACAGCATCATCCAAATCAAATGGCCTGTTCGTCGCACCAATCACAATTACTCTGTCCTCTCTCGAAGACTTCAGCCCATCCATTTCCTGCATGAACTCAGTGATGACCCCACGGTGCGCAAATGCACCACCGCTCTCGCGCCCAGACATGCGCGCCCCAAATAGTGCGTCCATCTCGTCGAGGAAGACAACACAAGGTGACAGGCGGCGTGCGAGCGAGAAAACAGCTTTGACGAGCTTCTCGCCTTCGCCGACATACTAAGGTAAGTTGTCGGATTAGCGAGTCGCGAGGGAAAGGGAAAGGGGAGAACGTACCATGTCCATGACGTCCGAGGGCGAGATCATCATCATCCGACAACCGGCTTCTTTAGCAAGGGCACGGACGACAAGCGTTTTGCCTGTACCTGGGGGCCCGAAGAGAAGGCATCCAGTCATGCCATGCTCCTTCAGAATACCTTGCTGGAATGCCGCCGGGTGGAGTAGAGGCAGGGAGACAATCGTGCGGACAGCGTCGATGGTATGTTCTGGAAGATGCACTTGGTTGAAAGTCGTTGATAATGAAGCTGAACAATCATGATGAATAGATAGCATAGGCGAGAATATGCAGTCACTCACCAGTATCAACGATACAAGACAACAGTCTCTGTTCATGCTGCTCCAGTTCCGGATCCTGCCTGACACGTTCCACAACCTCATCTACTTTCTCCCCGCTCTCTTCCTCCTCGCCCTCCGCATCATCATGGTCTTCCTCCGGGTCCTTCTGCTTCACAATCTTTACACCAGACTCGCGCATCAATGTCTTCCGCCAGTCACGCGATGAGCGCTGTGCTGCCCACGCACGGTGCACAGCATCCCACGGCACGGGCGTCGGTTCCAGCCCCAGCTTCTTCTGTTGAGGAAGTCCAGGGGAAGACACAACGCTCCCTAATGCTCGGTCTGCGATTTGCCGCACGCTCACCCACGCTTCAAGACGGTTGCTCCAGTCATCCCAGATATCCTCCTGGCTTCCCTCCTGGCTAACCCCTTCTCTTTGCACCTGCACCGCCTCCGCGCGCTCAAGGATACCGCCAACCGCGCCAACCCCCATGCGCATCGCAAGCTCATTGATTTCCCGGCGGCGGCCCGTGCGACAAAGTCGCTCCTCCACCTGCAGCCGTGCCCCAGGTACGAGCACAGATGCACGGAAGAAAGGCGTTGCTAGTTCGCCCTCTGACACACCGCTCGAGTTCATCATGCGCTGTGCAATCAAGGACTCGAGCATAGGCGGGACAGGCGACCCTCCCGACCCTCCAACAATGACGACGCCCCGATGCCCGTTCTCTCCTTCGGACTCATCAGAGCGGGCAAAGAGCGTAGGGAGGTCATCTAGTAGAGCAGAGTCCCCACTTTTCTCCCATCGCCGCAACCGCTCCTTGAGACGCTTTTCGCGTGCACGCTCGGCAATGTCGTCTTCCCCCCAGTCAGCCACAGTTGAGCGGTGAGGTGTGGCGACTGCAGAGTTGGGTGATCTCCGCCGTGCTGTAAAGTTCACGAGGCCATGTTGGCTTGGGCCTGCGGGGGTGGCAGATGGAACAGACGTAGTAGGCGCGATAGGCGGGGTCACGCCGAAGACGATTGTCATCGGACTGCTCACTGGGGAAGATGGGCGCGAGATAGCACCAATGCGACGCTGGCGCACTGCAGAGAGGAGATGTGGATACCAGGTCGCAGAAGTAGACGCGAGGGTGGGGAAGTCACGGACGTAGATGATACGTGGGCGGGTGTTGTTACTAGCACCATTATTATTGTCGTTCGGAGAAGGCATGTTAACGAGGTCATCGAAGAAGGTTTTGATACGGTTTGGGGTGGGGCTGCTGCGGGGAGCGGCGAGGATGGAGGTGCGTCCACGAGTGGAAGGTGATGCGAGGAGGTGGAGGGTCATTTGAGAAGGAATGGCCATTGGCATCATATCCATGTCGATGTCGTTGTCTTCATCCAGTATCACAGAGCGAGAGGGTATGCGGGCCGTTGGGGGAAGTGGGGGATGGAAGTGGAGAGGATTTCTGGGAAGCTGGAGGGCACTTGCAGCTGGTCGAGCACGGTATGTGAACACAGATCCTCACTGCAAAATTGAGTCGTACCTTTGCCAAAATGGCCGCATTCACCTGCTGCAAGCTGAACGGCATCAATAACGAGAACTTCAGAGCCTGTCCTGCGAGCAAGCTCTTTGACAGTGGCATCGATGACATAGTCTCCGCCCTCTATTGGGCAATATAGGGCAAGCGTGGGCTCTAATGGAGGGCCTGAAGACGATGCATAGGCAGCCCGATGCTGGGTCTGGGGATGGAGGGCAATATGTAGATTAGTTAGTGCTTCTTCAAAAAGTTCTGGAGGTGGTAGAGCATCATTGTTCACGAAGTCAGTCTCTGCTTGACCATCTGAAACCCAGAGGACATTCAAGTCGTCAGGAAGATGGGAACCCTCCTCGGGCTGACTGGACGGAGAGGCAGTTGAGGAAGTAGAGACGCGTGTTCGTTTTGTTGGCTTTTCGGGTTCCTCTGGGGGAGAGGAAGCAGCGGGGGGTGGTACAGATCCGGTATAAGATGGGTCTGGTGTACTATCTGAAGCGTCGGGTGTCAACGTAGATGAAGCAAGACGCTTGTATACACGAGTAGGTGGAGTGCCATCTTTTCGTGCGACACGGGCCAGGCGGATTGCAGGGTTGTGAACGATACTCGTGCGCGTCGTTGAGGCCTTGAGCAGTGACCGGGAGCGTCGAATGAGAGTAGAAGATCGCATCAAGTAGCGTCCAACCTTGCGTGAGTGTTACAAAATCCAACCTCTGGCTGGTCCGGAGTGACTCCCAGGACTCGCGTTCGCGCTCGTGCTCGTGGTTGGGCTGTGCATTGCCTAGATCATGATTTCATCTCTGCGTACGGTAGATTACTGACAGTATGCTACTCCCAACTCCCAATCCTCGACGTCCTTAAGGCTTCAAGTCCAACAACTTGAACGATGACCAGCTGCAGTTTTCTTGGTCTCTCTTTTCTCACGTAAAGGGGGGTGGCTGCGGCGCCGCACCTCCTTCGTTCCCTCACCGCGCACTTTCTCTTCACTGCTTTTGACTAGCGTATCTTTGTCTTAATCAACATGGGTCGCGACAGACTAGCAGCTCTCAGGGTATCTACCTACCTTTGCTCTTCATGTAAACATGCTAACCGAATTAATATGCTAGGCGCAGAGGCAGGGCGCTGCACCCGATGCAGGACAGGGGGCCTATGAGATGCAACCACCTCCTGCAGACGGGAATGGGACCAATGGTGCTGCAGCCGACGCATTATCCGCTTTCTATGCCGAGGTGTGTTTATTCATTTTCGTACTTTGCCCGTGCAAACCCACATTGCAATTCAGACCTCCGCAATCCAAGATTCCATTCAACAATTTGATGCCAATGTCACTCGCATCGCTGACCTGCATTCACGCTCCCTGAATGCCCTTGATGACGCAGCAACACAGGCGAATATTGCCCAGCTCGATAGCCTTACTAACGAGACGAGGCAACTCAGCAACGGCCTCGCCAACCGGATCCAGGCACTCGAGCGACCTGCGGGAGCCGGGCAGGATGCTCAAATCCGCAAGAATAGAGTACGCCACACTTGCATGTCATGCGATGTACTCCTTGACTTTTATTCGCAGATTGATTTCGTTCGCACGAAATTCATGACCACGTTGCAGCGGTACCAGGATGTGGAGCGTCAGTACCGTCAACAGTACCGTCAACGTGTCGAGCGGCAATTCAAAATAGGTATGTATACCCGTCCCTCATTCTCACGATGAACTTCTAATGAAGAATATGAAGTAAAACCTGATGCTACGCCTGACGAAGTGGCTGCTGTGGTGAATGATGATCAAGGCGGAGGCCAAATTTTCGCACAAGCGGTAAGCTTCTATTCACTCAGGAAATGTGACATTCTTATTTCCTGTCTGTGCAGCTCACCTCGTCAACCCGATACGGGGATTCAAGGGTTGCGTATAAGGAAGTCCAGGAAAGACACCAAGAGTTGCGGATGATTGAGCAGACTCTCGGAGAGCTGGCTCAATTATTCAATGACGTGGGTACAATCCCTACGTGTATGATGCATCTGATGATACTGTTCTATTTCAGATGGCAACCCTTCTAAACGAACAAGAAGAAAAAATCGACGCCATTGAAACGCAAGCTGCTGGGGTCACTCATGACACCGAGGGAGGGTATGCGGCTCCTATCATTCCCGTTACCTATACGTGATCACTGACTTCCTTTCAGGTTAAAGCACACCGAGGTTGCAGTGAAGCACGCCCGCTCCGCCCGACGAAAACGTTGGTACTGCTTTTTCCTCACCTTGGTCATCATTCTCGCAGCTGTTGGCATCGGGGTGGGTGTCTACTTCGGCCAGAAACACAACAGTAGTTAAGAATGGAGTGTTGATGGTGGAGGATTATGAAGATGGACACGACTATTATACCCTTTATTTTCGTTTGTATAGCTAAGATGCCCATACTTGCTTTAATTAATTGGGACGCCGCGATGCCGCAAAGTGCCTGTACTGATGACGAAAGCAATTTTACGCTAGTACGTTATTTCGGGATTCACACCGCGAAAAGCTGAACGTCCGTTCACCACGTCCTTCATTGACTCTCCTTCAAGCTCTCCGCAGCACCTGCCTGCAATGACGAAAAACGGTTCAGCAGATCCCTCCCGCAAGGTGCGCCAGCGTGGCTCAATTGACGTCGTCGACGCCAAGGTCGCAGTCGACCTCGCCACAGCTCAGACATACTCTGAAAATGTTTTCCTTTTCGTACCCAACCTCATTGGTGCGACAATTCTGCTCTCCAGTTATATGCTGCGCACTAATTCAGACCCTTGGGGACGTAGGGTACACGCGTATCATCCTAGCAGGACTTTCACTCCATTTCATGAGCTATCACCCCAAATACTGTACTCTCGCATACGTTATTTCATGTCTATTAGACGCCGTAGATGGACAGGCCGCACGCGCCCTGGGACAGACGTCGAAATTCGGTGCAGTGTTGGACATGGTCACGGATCGGTACGTTCTCTTGACTGACTCGTCTACTTGTTCGTGGCTTATCTTACATACGCATCACCAGGTGTACGACGTCTTGTTTACTTTGCTATCTATCTTCTGCATATCCGAATTTCGCCTTGGTGTTCCAGTTCCTTATCGCGCTTGATTTCTCCAGCCATTACATGCACATGTACAGGTGCGTACAGGTTGACCCTCATTCCTGTCAGTTCCTCATTATGCCTTCATTTTGTCTTGTTCAGCTCGCTCGTCACTGGCTCGCGGAGCCATAAACTCGTGACAAGCGAAGTCAGCCGTATCCTATGGTACTACTACAACGATTCCGTGAGTCTGTCATAACACTCGCACGTGAGCCCAGGTTGACTTGTCCGCAACACAGCGTACCTTGTTCTTCTTCTGTGCAGGGAATGAGCTCTTTTTCGTCTCCCTTTACCTCATGAAATGGGTGGACACGCCTATCGGACTCGGGGCTTACTCGTCATGGCTCGCGCACCTCACCTGGCCTGAACTTGTTGCGATCCCCAGCGCATTCGTCTGTGCAGGGAAGAACATTATCAATCTCGTACAACTCTGGAAGGCTTCGAAGATCCTGGTCGGCGTGGATCTTGCAGAACGTGCGCATGCGCGTGAGGTACAGGCCAAGAAGGAGTGATTGTGGTCGTTGACATCTCTACATACTATATATATGCTGCTTCACGTATAATGGGACGGTGTAATTGCATTTATTCTCGCGTTCTCTAGGACCCATTCCTTGTCTTTACTATGTGAATATTTAAGTCTAGGTACAGTGGGCCTTATTTTAAGACGTTTGGTTGGGATGCTTCACGACGGTAGGCGTAAAGATCATTGATCAATGTCACGGCTCCTCGGGCTTATCCATAGGTAGCAGACGAAATAATAATAGATACTCGCGACCAAGGCAAATAGGTATGTATATTTCGTCTGCTGCGGCCATCAGATAAGTAATCCCTGTTCTACCTCGGCCTCTATCAGTCACTCAGCCTCACCTGTGAACCCCGCCGTTGCACAGTCACGTGCCAGAAAGATGTTTCCCGCATCATCCACTGAATGAAATGACAAGGAGTGACACGGCATCTATTCAGCAGCGGGTAAATGAAGTGTCTCTGTGTCTTCTTCCTTTTCTTCCTTGTCATTATCCTCCTTGTTTGAGTCGTTGCACTCGACACTGCGGTCAGTAGCCGAGACGGGCCGCAACCACTGATAGACGAAACGTATTTCCGTCCCACGAGCCACAGCCTTCTTATCGAGTGCATGGGAGTGCTGTACTGACTTCCAACTTTCCAGGGAGAGCAGTTCGACTTCTTCATCGTCTGACGGCTGCAAAGAGCTCTAGTCAGAAATAAGCAGCAGGCAGAACTTTGACCGTTCATACAACCACCGCTGAACATTCGCCGATTACATTTTCCTCGAGCGGTTAAGTTAATGTTCACTTTGATAGAAGTAGCTTGGAATATGTTAGCCTTGTTCTCCAAGTTTGTTGTTCAACGGCTACCGCCGGCGCTGAGCTAGAAGCCCGAATTTCTAATTTGCTCCATGAGAGGGTTATTAGATCGACCGCGCGCGTGCGTGGGGCGAGGACACCGGAGACAAAAAATGGTCAGACCTGAGACAAGTGTCAGATCGAGTTGTCATCCTAAAAACCCACTACAGTGGTAGCGGGAATATGAGGCGCTCGGTGAGTCATCTACATCACGTCAACACAAACTCAGGCTGACCCACCTTTGATCCACCTCTCAAGAAATTATGTTGTGCTCGATAATCTGCCGCGGAAACTGCGTCATGATTGTATTCCTCGGCCAAGTTACATAGGAAGCTATAAAAGGCATTGCAGTCTCTTTCCGATCTTCCCAGATCTCCTCATCCGTACACTGCCAACTCATCATGACCTTTGTTACTACCTCGCTGGGCGGCACCGCGTCTAACATTACTGTTGGCAAAGTAGCTGTGCGTATGATTCTCCCAATTTTAACCCTTTACTGAGTTCTTCCTTCTCAGCATGGGTTGATGCTGATGACGTTTGTTTCTTTCGACATAACGGTTGGGTAGCATTAATATCATCAATGTAGATGGAGGACCGAGTCGGTCCCAGACGAACAGTGCTTCGAGGCCATCAAGGCTGGCGTGGACGCCCTTCCTCCTGGCGCAAAGATGTTCATCAATGGAGGCAGGTCAAGAGCCTCTGACATACAAATATGTGCTGACTTCCAGCCACAGGCGAATTCTATGGACACAATTTATCAACTGCCAACATCGAGATGATCGCTCGGTTTTTCGAGAAATACCCTGATTACGCAGATAAGATATTCTTGTCCGTGAAGGTAGGGTTGATCGCGCTTCCCAGTCCTCGTGTTTGATTGTTTGCTTTTTCAGGGCGGACTGAAACCTGGTGGCTCAACGGAACCCGACTGCTCGCAAGTTTAACTTTCCTACATCATGTTAAGGAGTTGCTAATTTGGATCACCAGGCCTGCCGGCGTGAGACGAAGCGTTGAGCTCATTAATGAGAAGCTTCGTGGTACCAAGCGCCTCGATTTATACGAGTGTGCACGTATAGACCCAAAGGTTCCTTTGGAAGAATCGATCCGGGCACTTGTTGAGCTCAAAAAGGAGGGTAAACTAGACCACATTGGCATGTCTGAATGCAGCGCTGACTCCCTGCGGCGTGGTAATGCTGTGAGTGATTACTATGGCTGTAAAGACACCGGCTCAACGCTCTCCAGGTACATCCCATTGCTGCTGTCGAGATCGAGGTCAGCCCATGGTCGTATGAAGAGGAGGGCAAGAAAGGTATGAAAATTAGGGATAGTGATTCTGTTGGAGTAACTTCTCTTGTTAGTCATTGCGACCGCTGAGGAGCTTGGCATTGCTGTTATTGCATACTCGTGAGTTTCATTTCGCGCGTCTTTCCTCACGTACATGCATTGATCTGTTGAATAGCCCGCTTGGTAGAGGGTTTTTGACTGGTCAAATCAAGAGGCCCGAAGATCTTCCTGGTAACATAATCGCATTGCAATATTTTATTTGTTATGCTTACCAACCCACTCATCAGAGGGAGATTTCCGCCGCACCTTGCCTCGTTTCCAGGAGGATGTGAGTTCCCTGATATTTGCTTGAACATCGCCTGACCATTGCACTTGCGTTGAAGAACATCAAACACAACTTTGCCATTGTAGACGCACTGACTGCGATTGCGGAGAGGAAGAACGTGACCTCCGCGCAACTAAGCATCGCTTGGGTAGCGTCACTAGGCAAGCATGTCATCCCCTTACCGGGTTCCTCGTGAGTAGTTCTCCAGACACCGTGTGTCCGGATCTTACAACCCTCCCAGGCATCCAAAGCGCACTCTGGAGAACTGCGCTGGAGGAGATGTTGAGCTGTCGACTGAAGACCTTGCAGAAATTAACAGTGTTATTGACAGTGCCGAAGTCAGGGGTACCAGGTACGCCCATGAGGCGCTGCTCTGGGGTTAGATGTTATTCCACTTCCCAACAGACTATACTGCAATTTGTATATACTTCTATCAGGTTTTTTATCATATATCGGGGACATGTTCGTTTTTCCGGAGGTAGTCTCTCTGTTCTCGCAGGTCCGAAAGTTAAGGTAACGCCTTCCATCTCTATGTCTCTATACATTAAAGTCGTGTAGGGCCACATGCTTGGCAGAGCCCGCTACCTTTACGCGCCGGGTACCCAGACGCAGCAGCGCCACACCATACTCATAGCACACACAATCCACTAATAATTTTTGAAGAACACAGATTCTGTGACAGAATGAAGGACCAGGACCTTAAATCTCAATTTCCGCGTTCAAAGTTCAACACCCACTACGCACCTCGACCTCAATCAAGCGCCAGGTAACGCACACAGGACTGCTCCTTCCCCCAAGGGGCGTCGTACTGCTCACGAGTACGAAACGTATAATTGGAGTTTCAATATGGAGTAGCGTTTCACGAGACGGATGATTGGAGTTTCAGAGAGGGATGAGTTGAGGCGGAAATGAGTACATACCGAGGGATCGTGGATCCTGATCGCGGCATATTGCATGCCATCAACATGCGATAGGATCATATCAAACATGCTGCGCTGAGGAGCGCCTGCATCTGCCCATCCTGCGTCAGATGTGCCTGAAGAAGACAGAGGGAGATGCGTCCAGGTAAACGAGTCATCATGATCAGAGCCCTCATTCCAAAATGAATCGGACTGAGTTGCGTCCGCAAGAAAGGGTGTAGGCAGAGGTTTGATCTCAGTAGTATCGCTCGCGTGTGGTTCGTGAATGTGCATGGAAAGGGGGTATCGCGTACCATGCACCGTACTTTGACTGGTAGTGCCCACAGCAAAAGGCGTGGCGTCTTCCGTGCCTTCGTTACGGTTCAGGTGGGCTCTGTTGCTGTCCACGTCCACGTCAGGCTCAGGCACGTGAACCGCGCCAAGTTCAAGATTATTTCCACTCGATCTGCCATTCCCTCTGCGACGCAGTCCACACGCGCCAGAACCAGTATCGGGACGGAGTGGATGGAACTTAAACCAGAGATATGAAGAGGCCACCCCAAGAAAAATACCCAAGACCGCGAAGATAGGCGAGAGAAAGATGAAATTCAGGTGGTGGAAGGAAGAGAACTTTGTCTGGGTATGATCCGGAGCCGTGATCAGGGGAGGGAGGGCCGTAATAGATATGATGCTTGCGTTTGTGTCTGCACTCGCGCTAGTAGGCACGAGGTCAACAACAGAGGTAAGAGAATCCGTGGGCGTCGTTGGATATGGAGAGGAGGAGGAGAGGTACTGCAACAAGGAATTTACACCGTCGTCCTGACGTTCATATGTGTAGTATGCATAATGATGAGCCAAGGCTCCTCCATTCATATGCGAAGTAGTCGTGTATTCGTTCCCCATTATAGATACTACCGCCTGATGGCGGGAAACAGCTGTAAGATATGATAGAGGCGAAGGACAAGGAATGCAACGCGGCTCTCGACGCCAAACGGACTGAGGTCAGCTGTGTGTGAATATGATGCGCCTGTGACACCTGAACGCTTGGCTTTGTGCCAGAAAATTGTTGGGCTAACTGCTGTATGTTCGAGAACGAGTAAATAAAAGGAGAAGACTCACAAATAGCCCCTGTCGACGCTTGACAAACTTCCCCCCTAGTGACTTCCGTCTCCATGGGCTGATTGACAACTTCGAGTTTTTCCATGTCCACATTGGTGTCAGCCCTCTTGACGTTCTTCTTCAGTAGTTCGTAAATGAATAGCATAGCGCATGATACCTGGGAGTACTAGTAGAGTGTTTTGAAATGACCAAAGCGAGTAGCACTGAGGAAAGGAGAGGCGATGAAAGAAGGTAAATGGGACTTCCCGCCGTGGGGGAAGTCAGTGATTGTCCAGACAGCCTCTTCGAATCCGGTAAGGGACCAATCAAAGCTAGCGCTCATACATGAGTCAGATCTCCTAAGATTCGTGGCGTTGTTATATGTGTTACGACGACTCAGCCTGGTAGACCAGGCGAAGTCAAACGTTTGTTGGTCGTTTTTAACAGTCACCAACGTCTTTCGAGTCTGAACAGAGCATCATGTTGATGCGCTATCAGTTTGGTAAGAGATCAAGGCACAGCATCAATTTTCGGAATGATTATCTTATCCGAGTCGGTTAAAGTGAAGGTCGAGTCAACAAAATGTATGTAAGTAGGATCGGACAGGTAGTGACTCGTATTCTTCCCCACAATGTGCGGTATTCTTGCAGTCCATGGCATAGAAAACCCAGCAGCTGAGCGTCCTCGCTTCCTTGCACTCTCAAAACGTCTTCGCCATCGTGGGCCTGACTGGTCTGGGTGTTTTGTCGGAAAGGAAGGTATCCTTCTCCATGAACGCCTTGCCATCGTCGGCGTTGGTGCGTCACTTACTGTCATTATTCTTTCTTTGACTCATTGTAACTCAAGATACCGGCGCCCAACCTCTCGTCAGCGAGGATGGTCAAATCATACTCGCCGTCAATGGCGAGATCTACAACCATCTCGCACTTCGTGCCACCGTTAGTTCAACTGTCAAGTTTAAGACACACTCTGATTGCGAGGTCATCATTCCTCTGGTGCGATATTCCACCCATCCACCCACAAATATTCACTGATCACATACGTACAGTACAGAAAGCATGGAAAAGACCTTTGCAACATGCTCGATGGCATGTTTTCATTCGTACTTCTGGATGAGTCTGTGACTCCTACCAGAATAATCGCCGCCAGAGACCCCATCGGGATCACAACCTTGTACCAAGGATGGAGCTCGAGGCACCCTGGTGCAACCTATTTTTCATCCGAGTTGAAAGCCCTCGTGGACGAATGCGATAGCATTATCTCATTCCCCCCTGGTCATATGTATGACAGCCTTGATCAGTCCACAACGCGTTATTTCAAGCCGACCTGGTGGGATGGGGACGCAGAAACTGACCCTGTGCTCCCAACCACACCTGTAGATTATACCCTTCTCCGGGAGACCCTGGAAGCTGCAGTGCGCAAGCGGCTTATGTCCGAAGTGCCTTATGGCGTTCTTCTTAGTGGCGGACTGGATAGTAGCTTGATCGCTTCTATAGCTGCAAGGGAAACAGAAAAAGTTGCTCAAGCTCAGTATGAGATTCGAAAGCGCAAGCTCGCTGAATCCATTAGCGGCCCTCCAACACCGAGGTCGGATGATTTGACACGACAGGGTAAGCATACCGAATTCCGCTCCTCGTTTCAACACTGAATGTCGGCGTAGCTATGTTGGTTTCATGGCCGCAATTGCATTCATTCTCAATTGGTCTGGAGAATTCGCCCGATCTGCTTGCTGCCAGGAAAGCAGCGCACTTCCTGGGCACTGTACACCACGAATATGTTTTCACAGTCCAGGAAGGCCTGGACGCCATCCCGGACGTAATTTATCACCTCGAGACCTACGACGTGACAACGGTTCGTGCGAGCACACCCATGTACCTACTCAGTCGGAAAATCAAGGCGATGGGCGTCAAGATGGTTCTGAGTGGGGAGGGTAGCGATGAAATCCTCGGCGGTAAGATGCGCTGATTTTTTACCATGAGTATGAGATTCATGTGTTGTTCAGGTTATCTGTATTTCCATGCTGCTCCGGACAGAAACTCTTTCCATCAAGAATGTGTTCGGCGCGTTAAGAACCTTCACACTGCTGATTGCCTACGTGCCAACAAGTTAGTGTTTGAGGATCACCCCTTTCTTTGGATCATTGACGGATCTGCGAATAGATCAACAATGGCCTGGGGCCTGGAAGCTCGCGTACCGTTCCTGGATAAAGCCTTCTTGGAAGTTGCCATGAATGTAGACGCGAAGGAAAAGATGTTCGCTAAGGATGCAAACCAAGCAGTCGACGAAGATGGTCGTCCAAAGATGGAGAAGGTCAGCTGGGTTGTTGATATTGCTGGACCAGGACTGATTTAGCTTTCCTTTCCACAGTATATCCTTCGGAAGGCGTTTGACTGTTCGCCAGAGGGCAAGGTTTGTCGATCCGATAATTTCCAAACGCTGCCCTGCTCACCAACAAACTTTAGGCATATCTCCCGAAATCTATCCTATGGCGCCAAAAGGAGCAGTTCTCAGATGGTGTCGGATATTCCTGGATAGATGGGTTAGTCCACGCATTTTGTTTCTTATCGGCCACGAGGCGGACAGGCTGATAGACTTCGATCACAGGATCAAGGATCATGCTGCCGCATTCGTTTCTGACAAAGATTTTGCCAAACGTGAAGAGCGCTGGCCGGTCGATACCCCAGACACAAAAGAAGCATATTACATTCGAGAAATATTCGATGGTGAGTGACACTTTGGAAATAAACCGCCTCGAAGTACTGGTCCTCATGGTGCGCAAGGTCTTTTCCCCTCTGAGGCCGCCGCAAAGACCGCAGTTCGGTAAGTTTTTATAAACTCTACTTTATGAAGCTTTTCCTTATTTTTCTTGATCCAGGTGGATACCACGAGGCGACTGGGGATGCTCTTCCGACCCAAGCGGACGTAGCGTCAGCATTCACAACGCCGCATACGAAACAGACTAAATCGTTCAAAATAATGGTGACATACAATCAGACAGTGAAGGGCGTGCGATTAAAAGGTACGTAGGTGGTGACTGCATCGTGCTCTAGAAGTTGGACCCTGGGGAGCATATCTGAAGTACTTTAGGGATTGGATGATTGGATGTCTGTCAATTGTTCGATATTGTATTCCGAATAGAGAATGTGATAAAGAAGGAGTTGGAGGATGGTGAGCATAGGAGAATGAACGAGAGTGATATGGTATCGGCAAACAATTGGGTACCAGAATGAAGAGACGCAAGGGAGCAGGGTGAATGAATGTGTTGACTGCGAGAAGAGGTAAGGAAGTAATAAAATAGGAGATTGCAATATGCGACGAACGTCGTGGGTGATTGTATTGAAAGAAGATGGCAAGAGTTCAGATTAATGGACCAATGACGGATCCTGGGCTACCATTTGACGATATAAGACCACCCCTGAGTCTTCTGATGCAACAGGCGAGACTTGCGGTTTGCTAGGGGCAGTGATCCCACGGGTGGCTGCACTCGTTTGCGAAGTCTGGCGTGTTCGCTTCATGCCAGGCGCGAGTCCGCGGGTGCTCACGTCCCAAGCAGGTCGCGTGACGGTAGCTTTGATAGAATGGCTGTCTTCTGAAGGGTTGACACGTGTGCGCGTGCTGGGTGTTGCTTGCGTTCGCCTGCTCGCGGGACGATTAGAATGGGAGCCACGGTCACCCGAACCTTGGCGAGTCCCAAACTTAGCGTTTGCAGAGGACTCCCTGCTATAGGATGACGTGCCGCCTGGAGACACACGGCGCGTCGAACCAACGGAGTGTTGCTTGGGCTTGAGGACGGGCTTTTGGAGGGTGATCTTGTCTGCACCCCAGTATGAAAAGCTCATTTTGCTCTTCTTGTCCGAGTCGTCCGATTCTCCCTCGCCATCCTCATCTTCATCAGGGAGAGGGAGGATCCGAGGCTGTGCTGCAGATCGTGCCTCCGCTTTCGAGCGTACAACGCTGTAACGCGCTCAGTAGACATTACTGACAGTGAGACAAAGTACATACTCTACCATCGAGACAACTCCTTCATTGGGTTGCACAACGTCTCCTATTGCCCAAGTCTCGATCTACGCCAGAGTGAGAACAGGTCGAACAGTATAATCAGTGATTTACCTTGAGAAATTTGTACAGGTTCCTCGGCTTCGTGTGCGAGTTTCTCCGCCCTGTTGAGGAATATTTTGACTTCCCCTGCATTTCTGGCAACGAAGTCGCCCTCGAGTTCGTTCCTGAAACCAAAGGTAGTGACGTTGTGCCGGTGCGCTGGCACCTCAGGACAACATCATTAAACACCACGAGCCAAAGATCTTTCTTGCTTCCCAAGCCTGAGCCCGCCCCCAGAACATCACTGAGCCGGCGAAACGACGACTTGCCCTTTACACCCTTAGCATTGACAACTGGCGGTGGGCTCGACCCTGGACCTCGTGGCGAACCTGAGCCATTCATAGGCCCAAGAATCTGCCGCTCTTCAAGCAGCAACCTTGACGGCTTCGGAACCGCAAGCTGCTTCACTTTATCAAGCCCCTCAATGCGCGCAAATACATCGCGTGTTTTGTCACGGTCCTCTTTTTGGATTTTCTCGTCCTCGATGCTGCGCACGATCGTCTCGACTTCTGCGACCATCTGCAGAGTGCTCTCATACTCGAATGTACTTGGATCTGTGTGGAAGAGCAGGTTCTGGAAGAGTAGAGGGTACTTGAGGAGGCGCTGGAAGGGTTTCGAGAGCGTGATAGCGAGCCCAGTTTCGCCTTTATCAGCAGCAAACTCTTCTAGTCGCTGCAGGGACTTGCAAACTTTAAGCCATTCAGCAGCATCTTGGTTTTTGGGCTTCTTGGCAGCACTAGCGGTGCTCAAAGCATTATCCACCTGCTCAAGAGCACGCTCAAGATGCAAAACATATGTTGCATAGCCTTGGAAGATATGAGACTAGCAGTAGCATGAGCATAGTGCGTAGAGGAGTAGCTTTAATACTCACGCTTGAGACAAATACATCCGCAAGGGATCGGACAAGAGGGTATTGCTCCTCATACCGCTTCTGCAGCCCTTCTGAGAGCTTAACATGACCATCAAGCACGCCACTTTCGATAACCTCAAGGCATATGCGCAGATCCTCGGGCAGGAGATGCGGAGGCACAGCACCCTGGAGGAGACTATTGGCCTGCGTTGTCGAACGCTTGAACTTGCGTAGTACCCGAGTGCCTGGAGTAGGAGTGGTCTTAGCACTGTCTTTGCGCTCCCGTTCCCTTTCCTTGTCTCCAAGCGAATGTGAGGAAGCAGCAGCGAGCTTACGCTGAGGTGCAGGGAGGGACGCATGTGAGTGTGAAGGGAAGGGGACGGGATCGCGTATTTTTGTTGTCCCCTTGCCACCAGTGCCTCCCCCATGATAAGGCGAGCGAGGGTGATTGTGTGTCGGATTGGCGCGATTACTCTGCAGCCCTTCGCCTAATGTGTCCTCAGCATCCTCGTCGCTCTCGTCATCGATGTTAGGCGTCGTGGTAGCGAGGCTGCGACCATCTATAGGCTTCGAGGGCCCATCAGCGCGGAAGCCAATAGGGCTCATGAAGCGTGCAGCAATGGGAAGAACGTCGATCGACTCCTGCGGTGAGTCGACCCTGTACTCATCGTACTCGGTGTAAGTTGTTGGCGTGGGGCTGGTAGGCGGGGGAATGGCGAAAGGGTGGAGAAGCGGCTCAATGAAGGTCTCTTTCATTTTTGTAAGATCATTTACGTATCTGTCACATGCGGAATGATGATCAAATCAAGATCAGTGCATCAAGGTTTAGGAGAGGCAGCGCACCGCTCTTCAGATGCCACGATCTCCCAGAGAACTTCTTGCCGCGTTCGTTCACGAGGACCAAGGTTGCTCACAAGGTCTTCTTCTGCACCCTCGCTCCATGAGGTGACGGCGAGAATGCGGCTACTAGCGTTCGACATTTGAGAATAAGGCGTAGTGGAACGCATTGAGCCTGGGTAAGGGGACACTGCTGTGCGGGTGCTCGTTGCTTTGGCAGTATGGGTGGATGGGACTACAGTAGTAGATGTTCCTGAGGTGGTGGAGGCAGTGGTGGTGGTGGAGGTGGTGGTGGTAGATTTAGTAGCTAGATCTGTGCGTGAGCTTGATGCGGCTGTGGAGATGGAGCCACGCGAGTCCTTGCCATGTGTCGCCTGAAAACGCGATACACTGGTTTTGAGCGGGGCGCCTGAGGGCGTCTGAGTGATGGGAGAGGGGCTGGGTACGGATGAGTCCGGGAGTTGGATACTAAGAGCCGAGGGCGTCGGAGGGGGCGAAAGAAAGGCAACTTTTTTCTGGACGTCGGTAGATGTGCCAGAAGTAGTGGCACTACCATTTGCCTTGCGGCGGGCAGCAGGGTCAGGGTCATGCGGAGGGGTGGGAGTGACGGTAAGGCCAACACCACTGTCGTCGTCACAGGGCTCCTCAATGGGAGGCAAGGGGCGAGCACAGATGTCGGGAAGTGGTTTATGGGATGAAGTAGAGGTAGGAGTTCCTGTACTAGTATTTACGGTACCCGCGCTGTTGGAACGTTGGATCTGTATCGAACTGGGAGAAGGGGCATGTCTACTACTGGCGTCTGTTGGATATCTGGTCAAAGGCTCGATAGAGAGCCTGTTCTCGGATTGTACATGGGGGGGAGGCCACTCTGGAAGAGGGGGAAGTTGTACGAGCTCACGCTTTTCTCGGGTGGGGGGTGAATGGGAATTGGTGGAGGAGTTGTCACTGCGGTCCTTGGTGAGGATGGAGGAATTATCACGGTCTTTTTCCTTGTCTTTGTCTTTGTCCTTTGATGACAGGCCTCTGTTGAACCTGTTGAGGAATGCTTTCATGACCCGGACGAGCGTTGTGGTGGAAATGAGTCAGACGACGACTAGGACCAAAAGAAATAAGGTTGTGGATCGGTTAGGGTGCTGCGGAAGAGTGAATGGAGGAGCTAAGACCCTTGGAGGGTGATTACAAGCAGGCTGTTTGCAGCAGGTTAACGGGCAGAACATGAATGCCTATCGTTACCGCGGACCTCATGTACGCTAACACCAATATCCTTTCACGGCACAAACAATTTACATACTTGCCAAAAATTCAAAAAAGGCACTGCTTCATCTTTCGCCTCGTGTTCGGTCCAATAACTGACGCCCGTTGCTGATAATAGCTTTAACCGATCGTCCTCTATGTCAATCACCCACTTGCTGCCGTGGATGCAGATCTTGTCCAATATCATAAATAGATCGAGTCATCCATTCTCCAACAAGTCACTTTGCCGGAGTGGTTAACGGGATCGCCTGCTATACAGCTTAGCGGTTGGGCTTTGCCCGCGAGTGTTCGAATCGCTCAGGTGACGCTTTTTGCCACACTCTCCAGTTTAATCAGGCTTCGCTCCTTGCAGTGCGTTTGGCGTCAAGAGCCACATTGCAGTTTTTGGCCCCCATCCAGGATACACGACTGCTTCGCAAACGAATGGAGGAGTTTTGGCTCATCATTATATGACCACGACGGTGTAAATTCCCTGTTGTAGTACCTCTCAGACTCCATCCAACGACACCCGCGGATTCTCCTACCGCTGTTGTTGACCTCGTGCATACCCGCACGAGCGCAGATGCAAGCGCCAGTATCATTTCTATTACGGCCCTCCCTCCCCTGATCACTGCTCCGAATCATACTCAGACAAAGTTCTCTTCCTTCCACCACCTGAATGTCATCTCTCCCTTGCCCCTCTTCACGGTCTTAAATATTTTACTTGGGGTGGCCGCTGCGTATCTCTGGTTCAAGTTCCATCCACTCTGTCCCGGCGTGTGTGGACTGCCTCGCAGGAGAAATGGCAGATCGAGTGGAAATAGACTTGAACTTGGCGCGGTTCACGTGCCTGAGCCTGATGAGGACGTGAACGGCAGTAGAGTCTACTTGAATCATAACAGGAGCACGGAGAACGCCACGCCTTTTGCTGTGGGCGCTCCCAGCAAAGTACGGTGCATGGTACGCGATATCCCTTCCCTATGCATTCGCGAACCGCCCGAGAGCGATAGCGCTGAGATCAAACTTCTGCGTACACCCTTTCTTGTGGGCGCAACTCAGTCCGATTCATTGTGGAATGGGAGCTCTGATCATGATGACCCGTTTACCTGGACGCGTCACCCTCCATCTTCTTCAGGCACATCCGACGCAGGATGGAGGTGTGGCGCCCCGCGAGGGCATTGATTTGAATCACCTGGAGGGGTGGTTGACACACCTGAGGATGCAAGTCACTGGAACACCAACACACCTGAACGTACGAGGTTTCTGGTAATCAGTGAACTGGTACTGGTTATGCATCTGCAATTGTAGGGTCGGACACTCCACGGACAAACTCGAAGTACAGCCAATTCTCGACCCCCTCTTCGGAAGAAGAACATGAACATGTTCAGCAACGCGGGCGTTCTAGGGTAAGGATTGTGGAAGGAGGTCAATGATGATAGCAAAGATGACATGGAGAGGTCTTTCGATTCCGACGAGTCGCACCATGAAGACGAGGGCTCGGACTCTTCTCGCAATGATGACGCAAGTGCCCAAGGCGATGGAGGACAGTCAGAACCTACTGGGAGCGGCGGCAATGTGAATGATGAAACTGAAACCGTAGGGCCCAACGAGCATGGTAAGGACTTGTTTAACATTATACAAGCGATCTCCCTCGGGCGGAACAAATAATAAATAATAGTAGTCACTCTAACAGAGCCCACCAGTTCGGAAAAGTAGAATCAGATAAATGCATTATCATCCATGCAAAGGCGGTTGTATTGAAGTAATCTGAGTCGTTAACGTTGAACCCTAATATAGAAGGAATGACTAACGGGAGACTATCATTGATTGATTGATCGTCCCTCATCGATCATCGACCATGAAGTACTTCTCCACGCGTGGCGGTTCAGTAGAACTCTCCTTCGAGGAGGTAAGCCAAACCCAACTCACCAATGCTGATCCACTCACCCATCGTAGACAGTCCTCACCGGTCTCGCCCCGGACGGCGGGCTCTTCATCCCCGCCTCCATACCAGAGCTGCCCCTCAACTGGCAGCAAGCCTGGGCCCACAAATCTTTCCCCGAGCTCAGCATTGAGGTTCTCTCTCTCTTCATATCCCCTGACGAAATCTCCCCCGCAGACCTTGCAGACCTTGTCCATGCTACGTACAACACCTCCGCATGGCGCCATCCTGAGATCACACCGCTCCAACCACTCACGACTGACGAGCCTTGCCTCAAATATATCCTCGAGCTCTTCCATGGCCCCACATATGCCTTCAAGGACGTCGCCCTCCAGCTCCTTGGCAACCTTTTCTCTTACTTTCTCCAGCGTCGCAACAATGCAAAATCTCCTGGCGATGTGAGGGAGAAGTTGACCGTCGTAGGTGCAACCAGTGGCGATACCGGGAGCGCTGCCATCTATGGGCTCCGGGGAAAACCTGATGTGTCGATCTTCATTCTGCATCCCAAGGGCCGCGTGAGCCCGATCCAAGAAGCACAAATGACGACCGTGACAGATGAAAATGTGCACAATATTGCCGTGAAAGGGACGTTCGACGACTGTCAGGTGCGTCTGTCTCTCACATATACCATTTCATCAAATAACTTACCTACTTCTGGTAGGACATCGTCAAAGCTCTCTTCGCTGATACCACTTTCAACGCAAAACACCACCTCGGCGCCGTCAACAGCATCAACTGGGCCCGCATCCTCGCTCAAACCGTATACTACTTCCTATCCTACTTTGCTATCCGCCGCACCCTCCCACCCGGTACTGAACCCGAGCTTCAATTCATCGTGCCCACCGGCAACTTCGGTGACATCCTCGCTGGCTATTACGCCAAGCGCATGGGTCTGCCGATGGGTAAACTGGTCATTGCGACCAACGCCAACGACATCCTCACGCGTTTCTGGAAGTCGGGGCGGTATGAAAAAGTAGATTCGAGTCTTATTCCGGATTCACAATCGGTGGGGGGCGTGGTAGAGACGCTCTCACCTGCGATGGACATCCTCGTGTCGAGTAACTTCGAACGGCTGTTGTGGTACCTCGCATTCGAGAACGCACAGAACACGAACCCCGGAGGAAGGGACTTGCGTGAGAATGCATGCCAAACAGTGAAAGACTGGATGGACAAGGTGAAGTCGGTGGGGCGCATCGTCGTGCCCGATTCAGTCCTCGAGCTAGCGAAGAGGGATTTCACGGCAGAGAGGGTTGATGATGCCCAGGTACGCTGCACTCTTATTCATTCACGAAGTAAGCTAAGCTAACATCATGCCACGCGCGCAGATCCGCCAAACAATTCGGGAGTATTACACATCCCCGTCCAAATCCTACACCGCCGACCCACATACCGCAGTAGGGTTGCACGTCGCGGGCGCGCTCACGCGCCCACCCGGCACCATCCAAATCATTCTCTCTACCGCGCACCCTGCAAAGTTCTCCGAGGCGGTTACGGGTGCGTTGGCTGGTGTGCCAGGGTTCGACTTTGACACAGTACTTCCGGAGGCGTTTAAGACGCTCCTGACGATGGAACGCCGCGTAATTGAAGTGGAAGGGCCAGATGTGGAGCTTGTGAAGGCCGTTGTGGAAAGGTTTGAGGGTGTGGGTGCTTGAGAGTAAGTGTCGGATGTGACGATAAAAAAAACACAACATTTGTAGTACAAGAAACGAGTATATAGATGTGAGTCCCGCACAGATAGTTCATAGCAACAAAGCTGCATTAATATTTGATGTTGACTGCATCGTTCCATGCGACGGACATGTCGCCACCTTGCTTGCAAGGTTCTACAAAGGTCCTATGCAATGTTTATAGAACCGTCTTTTCATGGTATTTTGCATATACCAGATACAAGAAGCACTATCGCCCCCTTTTTGAATGTTTCTTTCTTGGAATACCTGCCTCTACGACATCATCGTCACGATCTCTTTCATCCTTTCCACCCCCATCGTCACGTCTGCGTTTCTTTCCACCTGCTTTTGCTTCCTCCTTGAGCTCATTGATGGCCAGCCGGGCAGCCTCGTCCACACGTTCTTTCAGCAACATTACTTCTTCCTTGTCTGTGGGCCACAGTTCCATTTTCTTGTCAATAACCTTTTCTATTCGCTGAATGAGCTCCACATCGTATTGCGTAACCATTGTGATCGATTTTCCAGATCGGCCTGCTCGCGCAGTTCGTCCGACGCGGTGAATATAGTCCTTGGAATGAGTCGGAATATCAAAGTTGATGACGATGTCAACGGAAGGCAGATCAAGGCCACTGTAAGTGGGACGATATCAATCAATGCGCGCATAGGTAGAAGTAAGAACGAACCGGCTAGCTACGTCTGTCGCTACCAGCAACTTGCGACTTCCGCTCTTGAATTTACCCAGAGCTCCCAAGCGCTGGCTTTGGCTCAGCTGACCGTGTAATGGAACGGCGGGGAAGCCAAGCGTTCGCAACATAATCGACAATCTGGATTAAAACTAAGCCGAGGTGACAGAATCATCGCAATGGACTACCCACCGTTGGGCGTCATGCACCGTCCGAGTGAAAATCATGATAGAATTTGATGCAAGATGGTTGGCAAGATATATGAGATGCACATCTTTGTGAACCAATGGGACGAGTAGATAATATTGCAGCAAGGTGGACACGGTTTGGTATCTACACAGATGATCTCAGTACAGCTGGAGATGTCGATGGCTTGCCCGTACTTTGAAGAAACTTCGACCCTAATAGGGTTTACTAGACTGGCTCTCTGCAGCTTTGCAACCTTGGTGGTCATGGTAGCGGAGAACAAGTATGTTGTACGCTCCTTGGGTATGACTTTGAGAATCTGATCTATTTCAGGGCCGAAATCCATGTCGAGGAGACGGTCTGCTTCATCCATCACCTATACAACTGTAGGCACCAGAGGGGTAAGGGATGGATATATAAAAACGCACCAAGAATTTTAAACTTCTGAGGCTGAATCCCTTCGTGTTCTGAAGATGATCGTTCAAACGACCAGGGGTTGCCACTATGACATGAGGCCGCTTAGCAAGGCCAACAGCCTGTTGCATCCTGTCCATCCCTCCAACAAGAACCAAGCACCGTACCCCCATGGCGGAACCCAGACTCTCGAACTGCTGTGCTATCTGGTATGCAAGTTCACGGGTCGGTGCGAGAACGCATGCAAACAAGCCTTTTGGCTCGTCCCAAAGCTTTTGTAAGATTGGAAGAGCGAATGCTGCAGTTTTTCCTGATCCTGTTTCTGCCACGCCGATGATATCTCGACCTTCCAGTGCATGAGGGAGTGCTTGTTGCTGAATCTCGGTGGGTTTCGTGAAGTTGATCTTATCGAGGGCTTCCAGCAAGGGATCTATGAGGCCCAGCTCTTTGAAGGTCTCTGGTGGAGTTGTGGAAGAGGTTGCTTCTTCTGGCGACGGCATAGGGAAAGTGTAGTGGTTTGGTGGAAAGCTGCTACACACATAAAATGTTTTTCTTTTCTCACGTGGACCTTGAACATAGTTGGGGGTCGGGACAACCAGTTACCACATCATCAATATCTGGAATGTCTAATCAGAATGTCCTTGTGACATATTCTGGACATGCCTCTTTTCTGGTCTCAGAGAGTTGGAAGCAAGTCCTCGCAGCCTTACAATCCCAGCTGCCCCTTCAAAGCATTCACTGGAAGTCAGCCTCCCGACCAAATGTTAAGACCATCCAGGAACTTGACCTTACATTCCTCCCTCTGGATTCTCTCCGCGATGAACATACATCCCAGGTACCGGTCACTCTACTAGAAAAGCCCCTGCTCAACCTTTACATTGTGACGTGCGAGGTAAACATGGTGAACACCCTGAGGTTGTAGTGGTAACCTGACAATGCATTCAGGATAACGACTCGTACAGAACAACTGTGAAGAAACAGATCAAAGACTGGCACTATACTATATCACAGCGGAAGAATCAAGATTGGCTGATCCTGCATGTCGTTCGTTCTGACATCAAAACAGCAGACCGCAAGTTCTTTAACATGAAGAGCTCCGTCCTTGATAAGATAAAGGCAGACTTCAACATGGACAAGCGAGATCGGTGCGACTTCCCGCATGTGGTGTCTCTCCTTGCTTATAGTCTTCAGATGCGTACAATTGTCCTGGACAGCCGGAGACTACAGTCCCGTAATATGGGCTGATCTCGTGAACAAGATCAAGGACGGGTTGTTATTTGCTCTTAATTCCTCCGTTTCACAGCGCGAGGAAGAGGTCAGACGCTCTGAGAGTCAAAGGCACATGCCTGGTTGGAATTTTTGCACTTTTTTCGTATTGAAGGCACGTCGTCCCTGCATTTTGGTAAAACAGATTTTGATTGAGATGTGTCGACTTTTAGGAAAGCCTCGCCAGCTCCTTTGAAGGAGTTAAACTTTTCGAAGATGCCCTGCAGCAATACAATGAGCTGGAGGTATCTTTCATCCAGGTTTTGAGAGAGAAGAACATGTCTTGGTTTGGTAGTCTCATCCAGCCTGCGCCCTTGGACGACTCGATGCCTCTACTATCAGTTTCTAAGAAACCTTATCGCGACCTCATTCTCGCCAACTCCATCTCCGTGTTTGACTTCCGGATATACTTGCTTGCTCGCCAGTGCGTTCTGCTCAATAAGATGCGTCGCCCATCCGAGATTTGCCAGAAGGTCACCTCCTTTCTGGGCACATTTGGTAGACGATTGCGAGAGGTAGAGGTCAGGGGTTGTGTTATACTGTGTTGTATTGTAGAAGCTCAATCCTTCCATAGGCCACGTTACCTGAATACTTTATTGAATCTTGGATATTCTCTTCTGCTCTCAGCGTCATCGATCAATGTGATACGTGGGTTCCGTCAACAGAACTGGATGGTATCCAGCTCGCACGATTCAGTGCGAGTAAAGGTGAACTTCTTGAGCTTGCCAAGACTCAGGTCAGATATCGTCATTGAGACACTCGCCATATCCTGACTTTATTTGCAGCTCGACCTCCTTGGCGTGAAAGTAGGTCATTTGCCCCCAAAGCCGCCCTTTGCGAACACGCTTGTGGAAGAAATACCTACCCCACATGCGGAACAGCCCAGCAAACGATCATCGACGCACCGGATAAGCAAGTACGAGGTCATCCTAGCAATCGGGGACCAGGAGGCATTCTATGACTTGTATTGCGCAACCTCAAACCGTGCCATCGACATGTACGTAAAGGCTGGCCGTCGCAAATTTGCGCTAAAGCTGCATGGTTTCCTTGCTGCTCTGGACATGTAAGCATTATATTTAAACGTCTGACCCGCCCCCTCATTGTAGGACAGTCATCGAGGACGCCTAGCGAATGCTCTGACAATTTTCACATCCTTGCCTGCTCACTATGCACCCCATATGTGGACATCTTTGGAGTCCTTCATGCTCTCTCGTGCAATCAACACACATGCGGAGCTGGAGAGACCCCAGGACCGAGAGTGGATACATAGTTTGCTTTCATTTCTCAGGACATACGCAAATGATACGAGTAAAGAGCTAATATCAGAAGAGGGTGATGAGAAGTATGTTACACATCTGATTAACGCACTTCATACTGCTGCGTTGAGCCTGGATTCAGGTGCGTGTTTGTAGAACGCAGCGATAGTCTGTTAATGACAATTGATGTGGCAAATTACAGACCTGATTCACTCCGACCATCCTATCATGGCAGTTCAAGTGTCTGGTGATACCACCTGTAGTGATGATGAAGACTTAGCATTTGTTGATGCTACCATTTCAAACCGCCTGCCATGCGTGCGTTTCCGCGTGTTCAGGCATCATTTCTAGAGCTGATTCTGCTCCCAGGACGTTGCTGTTGACGAAGTTAGCGTGACACTGCGTGGTCGAGATTCTGCAGGTCTGAAGTTCACCATGAAGATGGATAAAATTCCTCCTGGCCAATCGACTGTAACCTTATCTTGCCCAGTACGTGTGACCATTTCGACGGTCTGCAGTGAACTGACCAGTACATCATCATAGACATCTTCGTGGGGTCTCTATGCTCTTGAAAGTAGTGAAGTAATAATGTCCCATCTCCGCTTTCAATGGCAGCATAAGAGTACCACGACCACTACTTCGAAGAACAATCGTATTTCATTAGTGCGCGTGCCACGGAGTTTACGCGCTTTAGATGTACAAATACGCCAACCTCAGCAAAGTAAGCAGCATGGTTTTCTTGTCCGCACTAGTTTTACATGATATATTTAAGCCGAGCTCGGAACGACGTCACGCTTTTTACTTGTTATTTCCACGGGCCAGAACGTCATATCTAGGGCGACTATTAAAGCAACTCCGCCTTCGGGAGTGCAATTTAATTATTCCGAAGCAGAGTTAGAGGCCGAAGGTCAGTATTTCCCATCCATAGTGGCGTGTTTCTAAAGCTAGCCAAGGTACTGGAACCCTGGAGGTCGCTGACAATGCAATTGTCCTTCTGGATGCTCCCGCCGATTCAGACATTGTAATTTCGCTTCCTCACTCTGATGCGTCAAGATATCATACAATGGTAGGCGCCTTTCACTGAAAAGATCATTATTATTCATCATTGCACGTGAAGAAAATCGGACTAAGCGTGACATATAACACACAATCGTCGCTGGATGTGATCCGTACCCTGCAAACCTCAAGAGTGATTACGGTCTCACTACCGATAGCAGTTAACGTAGAAGATTTCTTCCGTGGCAAAAGGTCTGTCGATTACATCACCTCCCATATTGCTCTGAAGCTCTGCTAGACTGTTTTCCAAGTTTACCATCTCGACCACATCCCACCAGTATGTTCGAATATCATCGACGGAACTGCAGGGCCCGCCAAGTCTTAATGGAGTAAAGATTTCTGGTTGTCGTCCAACCCGTCCTGTTATTGTAAGGTCCTTATTTTTTGTTGTTTGCTGAGGAAACTACATTCCATATAGACTGTCACGCCAGAACATCCCGTGAATTTTTTATTCTCTATAGAGTCTTCGAATGGACCTGGTGCGTTACTTGTCAGTCTACTCGTCGAGTACTAAGAGAAGCACAGTTGTGGAGCCACTCAACCTCGTCATTAAGTATCGCATACTACGTGACGGTGAGTATAAGCTCTATCTACGGTGTTGCGGTAACTGTATCTGGTTATTTAGAGGTCGAGGCATTAATTCGACAAACGGTAGAAGATGTTTTGTCAAGTGTCTCGGGCGAAAAGCCCCAGTACTGCTCAGTACGACGCGCGCTCATCGACAAATTGATCTCGCACCTGGAGAGTAATGCTGAATGGGTAGAAACATATAGAGCTACCGGCGAAATTGTCTTGCCCGATTCGTTCGATGACGGTGGGGATTTCCATGGTCCTATCCGGCAGGTTCGTTTGTCGATTTCTGGCTCTGTTGCGCTTGCTCACTGGGCGTTACCTTTAGGCGTTGGCGCAATGTCGACCGGAGACTGCATCACCATGCCCTTGGAGAGAGATCAAGATACCTGTAGACGTCCCAAGGATGAATGTCGGTGCTTCCTAGTTGCTTGCACAACGCGCATGCGAACTAACGTGATCTTTCAATAGATTGTGACAGCTGCACAAATCACCATTCAACCCTCTGACACACAGTCGGATCACCTACCACCAGTTTACGCGGGCCAACCAATCTCTGCAACCCTCATCTTACAGACCTCTTTTCATTGGGCTGAGAAAGAGGGAAAACAGTCATCCTATAAGATGCGGTATGATGTCGAAGAGCGGGTCAAGGACTGGCTCTTGTGTGGACGAAAGCGTGGAGATTTCGTCGCAACTGTAAGTCCTACTGTTACCTCGTTCTCATGGTAAACCTGACCGATTTTTAGAATGGTGGTTCATTTGCTGTTCCCCTGACCTTGATAGCCCTTCACCACGGCGAAATTACCTTGCCCAAGGTCGATGTCCGGCCATTGCCAGTATCAACGCAGGGTTCAATGGGATCTATGGTGCCAGGCGCTGACACTAGTCAGGCCCATGGAGCTGAAAAGGTTTTGATTTTGCCCAGAGGTGGTAGAACTACATATATTGTGGGTATGGGAGACGAGAACTAATGAATGTACCACTATTACTTGGTGAATAATTTCTTTGAAAATTAATCAGTTCAGTGTCGCGACATCTTCCCTTCTGGGTATCCAAACCAAATCCCAAGTAGCATCAAGGAGTTCGCCGCGAGGAGAAGGCCAGATGAAAATGGTGTGGACGGATATACATTCCAGGCATATTCGATTGCGCCCATGATTGCCATTCTATGCACCTATTAGAAAGCGACTACATATTCTCGCAAAAACAGAACTTACTGCAGAATGAAAGGAAACTTCGTTCTTTGCGTTAGGAAAGGCAACTGCTGCGAATACCATGAGTAGAACTGGTAGTGCAGTGATCGTGCAAACATAATGCCGATGAGATTGGATGTCATGAGGACAGTAGCGATGTCTGGTGCACAAGTCAGCGGACAAAGATCGAGGAACCCACAAAATGACTGACAATCAGGGTCTACAGGGACCAAACTAGTAGGCAGAGAGGGCTTCCGCCAGCCTCTCATCAGAACCCGAGCTACACCACCGTCATGACGACACCATCGGAATAGCCCAAATGTAATCAACACCGTAACATGGCCCAAAAGTAAGCCTTTTGCCCATGCCGAACTCAAAAATGTATGTTCATCAACAAAACGCCAATTCACGGTCCACTTGTAAAGGAAAACGCGTGATAGATCAAATGCACCCTGGAAGTAGGACGTCGGGTTTTCTAGGAAAGAGCGAGCAATGAAAATCTGTGCGAGCGCCATGACGAGTATGTGTCGAATGGTTCTAGCGGAGCCGTGTCGTTTGAAGAGAATAACGAGTAGACCTGGCAGATACAAGATTGCTGACATCTTTACTGAGAGAGCTAGGCTGTGAATAAAGGTTTAAACGTTCAACGTTTGGAAAGGAGGCATAGTGCTCACCTGAATAACAACACGCCTACTTCATTCCAATCGCTCTGGAATGCGAGAATCGTTGCTTGCAGGAATATTACAGACCAGCAATCATTGAAGAGACGTAGGACAAAAATAGAGTGCAGCCTTTTGCTGAGCGGTAACAGTAGAAGAGTCCAATTGGGAACCTTGGCCTTCTTGTATATCGCGCACACCAACAAGACAGATAGCACGTATAAACCGCCGTAAATCTGCTGTGCTCGTACAACATTGCGACCTGCGTCTGTGATGCGGTGAAGAAGGTGGTGAATATGAACATGTCCAGCTGGATAACTAGTTTCAAAGTGCGGTTGGTTGGGCATATACTTGTATTGAATGTGGGTTCACTTACACTAAAGGACCGGTAGGCCCCGTGATATTGGCATAGTCGCGCTCTCCTTTCAGAGTAAGGTCAATGTGGACCATGTACGTCTCCCAGTCGATTTCGGTATCTGCCTGAGACGTCGGTCATGGTGTTATGCAAGGTAATGGGAGACACTGACAGGGAACGAACCGAATTATGAGTTGAGTGAGGATAGCATCTCCGAGAACAACGAGAGACGCAACAATCCAGAAATATCGTTGGTCGAATAAAAGTAAACGAATCCACTCGAAAACTGAAGTGCGCATGAGAGACGCTTGAAGGTTGTTTGCCAACTCGGAGGTGCTTCCTGCTTTATTTGGTAAAAGGTATTTCAAAGGAAGTCAACAAAAATCAAGCTGCCCCAGTGAGGCTCGAACTCACGACCTTCCGATGCCAATGAATAACAGTCGGACGCTGTAACCAACTCAGCCATGGGGCACGTGGAATTCCTAATACCAGGGGACATCATAGCTGTTACTCTCCGACAGCAATTCCCGAAGCAAACGACGCTTGCAGCAGTACATAGGTCATAGGGGCGATCTCGCACCCCCGATTGTCAACGAGGCCAAAGTCGCCAAACAGGTTATAAGGCCACTCACTGTTCGACTCTTTACCTCACCGACGACAATGGCACCCCCTATTAGCCGCATGTTCATAACCTCGGCGTGGTTAGAGTCTATACTCTACGGTATACATCCTTTGGCTAGGTAGTGTAGGGATTATGCTAATAATCTGCCTGATAGGAATCAAGTGAGTTTGGACTCTGAGAAGCGGAAAGGCTTACAGTGCACAAGGCTCAATTCTATCGACAGCTGCGTGCTTTTTGGCACATGTATGTATATCCTACTCGATCGGACAAGAAAGACACATTGGTTCGTAGCATTTTTTGTTAAATCATTCGGTAGTACTCACCTCTGAATCAGGATCACCCTTACTTCATGCATTTTCCATATTTCTATCGCAACAGCACACAACATCCTCTCTCTCTTTGTGTCGTTGCAGGCCTTCACAAATCCTTCTATAATATCCGTATCCAACGGAAGTTCTCTCTACCTCGTCAGGCACACGACCTTGTTTTTGGCCGCTGGGACATTGCATCTTCTCAATGTGGGTCTTTTTTCGCTACTGAATCGCACCTTATCATTCCTTCTGTCAGGTATTCGCTCTAAATTTACTGCTAGTGAGTGACTTTCCAGCTTGCAGAGGTGTTCAGCTTAACACCCGCGACAACAGATCTGGAGGCTTTATGTGGTTTGGTGTAGCTACTGGATCCTTATTGTGATGGTAAGGTCTATTTCCATCTGTGTTACACTTCTTTATCAATGTCGATATTCACCAGTTGACGCTGGAAGCTACACACATCGGTATGCTTGTTAAGTCGCTCTCAAAATTGAGTTCTCATATTACCCGTCTCCCCTGCATAGCTACTAGTGTTACGGGCTGGGTTCTGCTGTTTCGGACCAGTCCAGTCTTCTCACAACGCTCACATGACTTTGTGGACGTTGGTCTCTCGTTCGATCTTCTTGTCACCATCACTGTCACATCCGGCATCTCATATCGTCTTTGGCGCGCGGGCCGAAGGGTGTCTGATTTGACTGGTGATCAAAATGCCTACAAGGCTGCCATATATAACATCATCGAGTCCGGTGCAATCTATACCAGCAGCATCATAGTAGTCAGTGGTCTGCTGATTTCTGGCTCCGTAGCTGGTGCCATGGCAGTCAACGTTACTGTCCAGATTGCGGTGGGCACTTCATGCGCCTTCCTTTTTTCTTAGTCTCACGTTCTTCTAGACCTTGGCACCTCTTCTTATTATTGCCCGTCTCGGCCTTGGCCTGACGTATGGAGAATCTAAACAGTCCAAGACATTGTCAGGTGCTGGACCCTCCTTCGTTAAACCAATCGAGGTCAATATCACGGAGGAGATTTCTACCTACCCTGTGGATGCTGTGGATTATAGTTCGCGATCAACTCAGAGGAGCACATTGTCATATCATGACTCTGGCGTAGAGAAGAATGTGCAAGCAAGGTAACTTATCTCTCGTAGTCATAGTAAGTATGTACTAGTATCGTAGTCACTGGCACTCACGCACTGACCGTAGGGGATAGTAGCATCACTGCGCCGTCCAGCTTTACACCACTCCCAACGTATCAGAGAAGCTGGAACGAATAGTTTTAACGAGACGCCTTACTGATCTTCTGTTTGTGAGCATCCCATGCGTGTCTTAGCTGACCTCATTGTCTCCCCCTACGCAGACCTTACAGGAAGACTGTTGTTCCTTCTTTGATGGTCTGTACTGTGGTTACGTTTTGTCCATGTCGTTCTATATCGAATGTATCTGTTTGTGTCTCTCGAGTTTCGATTGTGTTAATTCACCAAAACATAAATGTTTGCACTTCAGTGATATTGTGCGCTGCAGTTCGTCTCGCATTTGTCGTAGGGCCTGATGAGGAGCAAGTTACGGTGGTTTGGCAGCTCGTTAAAAATACTAGGGTGGTACCCTGTATGTGCCCGTAATGACGACAAAGCTGAAAAAGTGGGCTGCAAGGCTGACCAAGTAACATTGAGTATATAACGCTGCGAATTGCAAGAGTGAAGGTTATGGAGATGGCAATGTCGTTCACATAAACATGAGATCCGAACGTAGAATGTACTTGGTGCCATCGCGTACCAGCGAACCCTCATGGAGTAAGCATTCATTTCCATGGCTATTCAGATGTCATGACACAGTCTGGAATCAAAAGTGGGCATCACGAACCGGTGGAGGAGAACAGTTCCACGCGTTAGAGGGGCTACCAAGGTTTCGCGTGGTTTCCCCCGCTCATCCTTATAGAATAGTGTCTTGTGATGTACAATAAGTTTTGACAATTTGTGACGATATAGTAGTCACCAGTTACCTCGCCACCTTTGACACCATCCTCGATTCCAGTCAGGTAAACAAGCACCGTCCATTCAGATTTTGCTCCTGTCTCGGGATCACGGACAGAATCGTCATAGTGAGGACCAAAGTACTGGGATGGTGTATATTTGTACATGCGGATATTCGAGTTGCACGAGTGGGGCGCACGTTTTTCGCCGGGGTGAAGACGCCGCCTGGCTGTAGTCGGAGGAGGAAACGATGGGAGATGTGGCAACAGGAGGGAATGTAACCTCTGCGCAAAGGAGACAGAGGTCACAGAAAACCGAACTACGGTCAGGAGAGCAAGTGAGTACCAAACTGCCGCGCATGCATCAGGCACTAGACTGATGTGAACACTTGCAATTGACTCTCTCGGCCTCCCCCTTCTTCTTGGGAGGGGTTAACTCCAAAGGAACATTGTTGATAAACTGTACAAGTCGTTTACATTCTTCGACAGAGAGAAATTCCTGTCCATTGTTTCAGATGCATGGTCATCTGATGGCAGGAACTTGAATATAACGAACATCAATAAGGATGATCTGGTCTTCCAATAGCACGCGACATTCGAGACCTTCTTTCTGTGAGATGTCTGGGAAAGTAAGATCTGACGACACTGCTGATGCTGACTTGGATGACTGGGAGGTGTTGTTCGAAACCTTGGATTTCTTTGGCATGTCATTCACTGGCAGGAGTAACCGTGAATTTCTCGGAGGAAGGGTGGATTGAATCGGCTGACGGCAGGGGTAAACTGAATTCAGTATCGAGTTATTCAACGAAAAGACATGCCCCATGGCTGAGCTGGTTACAGCGTCCGACTGTTAATTATCTCGGCATCGGAAGGTCGTGAGTTCGATCCTCACTGGGGCAGTTCCTTTTAGGGAATTTTTTGGGTTTGTTTGTTCTAGTTTGTGCTTGTCAACCGTCCGGACTCCGTATACGCACAAGTTCCGATCTCACTTGTATGCACTTTTTTGAATCAGCTTGTCCTTTTCAACGAACTCGATGAATGCAACGGACTAGACCTTTACCTGACATTCATCCCGAGCTATCTGTCACAGAATGGCCCAGTTTTCGGGAGTATCGCGTTGAGAACTGGCGACTTGCTCGGGATGGGAGCGGGAGTATTGTTCCCGGTGCAACATCATGGGAGTGGATCGACCTATGTCTGCCGGTGGTCTTTTCATTCATATGGTCAAGAGTCAGTGCCCTAATTGAAGTTATTCCAACTGAGAGTTGACAACATCTCAAATTTTTAGGTTCGTGGCAGTATCATCTTGTGTGCATTCGCAGTCCTTGCAGTTGCGTTTATCACATACTGCCGTTGTACGCAAGTTCTTCATGGTACGCTCAACAAGTGTTGTCTTTTCACTCGCTGACTTTCACGGAGCAGAATCAGTGCTAGTTTTCCCAACCCATGGTATACAGCTTGAGACGCATCGGGGATACCCTTTGCTGAAGCCGCTTTTCGTGTCTAGGCGTTTCATCCACGTATCCTTTTTGGAGGACTTCATAATAAATGAGGGTTTAAGGAGATGGAATGTCCGCTATTATCTGGCTGCTGTGCACAGATCCAGTACGGACACAATTGCCATAGATGTGGCTTTTGAGGTCAGTAAATTACTATCATTCCTTTCTCTAGTCTGATCTTGCTTTGATTCAGAATATTTTGCCATACTTTCCTGTTCTCTTAGAGGTCTATCAGGGAGTGCAAGAGCTTATGTTTCACCGTCCCACAAACAATGCACATATCCACATTTAATATACCGTTCAATTTATTCGATATCAATTCTTTCTCCTCGCACAGCGTTCCTATCATTATTTTCTATGGTCTACAAGTAGCTGGTCCACTAGCAGGACAGTTCCGAGATTATCTACTCCCTACTGCCCTCCTCACTCTCATAAGCACTCAGAATGTCATCGTAGCCTTCATCGTCCCCTTCTTCTGCAGCGCTATCTCCCGCTCCGCATCCTTCAGTGAAAGAAGATTTACCGAACCTGACATCCGATTCCCCCGATATTTTTCGTGAACGGACCGTATCCCCTGACGTCTTCCGCCTGACATGTGGAGAATGCGGCGAAGTCGTGGATGCTGACGTGGGCTCGGTAGAAGCAAATTCGACAGCCCGAGGTGTCATCGCTATCTCTTGCTCCTCGAGCCACTCAGGAGGGGCGAGCGTGTTTGGGCTCACAGTTTTATGCTCAGCAACAGAACTAGGTCTAAGGTTGTCGCGAGTTCGCAGACTGGGTAGTCTAGGTCGACGCTTCGAACGCACGTGAGGATTCCTGGTGGGCACGCGGGCCAGCGAGGACTCTGAGTTGTCTGTATCTCGCCGTGCAGGTGGCGGCGTCTTCTTTCGTAGTAAAACCTTGCTGGGCGTGGGTGGCCCGAGGGGTATAACATCTTCGCTGATAGAGCTCTGCCGGCTCTCACCATTCATCTGTACCTTCCCTACTTCATGAACTGCGGTGATAGGTGTCGGAGGAATAGGCGCAGATGACACCGTTGTGGGTGAATCATTGACATAGTAACCACGCCAGCCCCTTTCAGACGAGCTGTCTTCTGCAATGGACCTAGTATGGGATCTACTCATTGGATCGTAGATTCTGGCATCAGACGTCCCGCTTAGAGGAGACATTGCCCGATGGGTTCGCTGTGCGAGGGACGCGGGTGCCATGGGCGACACCGACTTGCGGTTTAGCGCCACTCTTCGACTTCTACCGTCGGATTCGACATCGGATCTACTTGCCCTTGGGTTTGGTCTATTGAGGGCTTCAGAAGGTGACAGCGATGAAATCGAAGACACTGAATCCGTGCGTAGTGCGTGGCCCTTGGTGACATCTGCCCATTCGCCATAACGTTTAACAGGCAGCCCGCCATCCGAGTGCGCGGACGGCGGAGACTTCGCGGTGATCAAAGAGCTCGAATTGAGAAGGAGAGGCCGTGGCGCACTCTTGGGAGGCCGGGATGGGGTTATCGTACGTGAGTTGAAAGCAGCCAAGGATGCCAAAGAGGTTTGTGCTTTATGCATGAAGTCCTGCTGAGACTGGATTTCCGGGCTCTGGGGGGCCGTAGAGGTTTGTCTGCGCGGCAATGGCAAAAAGCTTTCTCGCGGCGATCGGAAGAATGCAGGGCGAGGGGGGTCGTCAAAGGCAGTACTCCTTCTGTTTCCATCTCTAGAATTGCTAGGAATATCGCTATGCGGTGACCACCCATCCGGAGGTAACGGTGGTAACTCAGACTTCGTACTCGCTGGTGACAATGTATCTCCACCCGACGCCGAATTAGCACTATGTCGACTGCCCCATGCATTCATCGCTTTTGCACGCCAATTTGTGCTGACTTTCGCGAACGTTGCAACTGCGTCAGAGTCTTTGAGTTTTTCCGCATAACCCCAAATAGAAGGCGGAGGGTCAAGAGATGAACTGGAGGCTATTGGCTCTGGAGGAGTCTGAGGGGGCAGTGGAGAAGGTGATTGTAGCGGTGAAATTGGTGACGGTGGCGATGGTGAATTGTCCATGGAACTTTGGTTGGTAATCCCTCTCCACACCGTATTCGCGAGGCGCGAAGTCAGAGTTAGAGCATCTGGCGTTTCTGTCTCATTGCCATCTTCTTGGGAGTCTTCTTCATCCGAGCTCGAGTCTTCCTCTTCCTCTTCTACATCATCAACATCGGTGACTTGGTTTGTAAATCCCTTCCACACGGTGGCTTTGATCCGAGCACCAAGAGTAACGTTCTCCGACTTTGAGGATTTACTTTCTTCAACGCGCCTCTGGGCCAAGTCGTGTGCAGTTTGCAAGACTCGGTCGATACCACCAGCAGCATCGATCGGATAGGTTTGCAGTAGAGTAATGCCCTCCAGGAAAGCATTGTTTAGTTCCCATGGTCGCAGCGGGGAAGGAGGACGGATAGTAGCATACTCTTCACCCCACAGTCCCGGAGACTTACCTCCAGGCTTCCCAAGTCTAGAAAGATTTAATGCATTTGTCGGTTGAAATGAAAGTTCGACCGACCTAAAAAGCGGTGCGCGCGCACGGATCAAAAGACTTGTGCAGACATCAACGAGGATATCGAGTTTAGGGTTTGCGTCACGGGTTCTCATCGGGTACGAGAAGAGCACATCCCATACAGGTAGAACAGAGGTCATAGGAAGTGTTTGTGTCAGGAGAGGTGCAAGCCAGCGACTGCGAGCTTGTGTTAGTTATGAAGCGTCAGTGAAGGAAGAGCACCTTACTAGGAGTAATGTGGAAGCATAGGATCCAAGCTCTGGGCGTGCTGTATTTGAAGTTAGAGCAGTCTATACTTCACTAAGAACACATACCAAACTCGCGGAAAGTTCATCATCAGCTTGTGCCAACCGATCGCTGAATTTCTTCATCCAAACTTTGCCACCCTCTTGGTCTTCCAATTCAGAAAACTCCCCTACGAGAGCTTCAAACAACCAAAATGTGTCCGCTTCAGCGTGGGCCAAATCTTCTGGCTCCACCTCCATGACAAGTACAGCATACAACGGTACAAGTAAGGAAGGAATGTGCGGTGATTGGTTGGCTGGATTTATACATGAATGCAAGTATAGCAGCCGGAGGAGTGCCGAAACGTGCTTTGGATGCGCGTTGCAGACATCGGATGGTTTAGCGCGCAATAACAGGGTGGGTACCCCTGGTCTACGGGATGCAATAGAACCGGACCTCTCTAGGCGAATTTCGGGAATGCCTGTTGGCTTCGATTCGGAAATTTGTCCGTCGATGAGCTGCAGACGTGCGTCGAGGAGCTGAGCACATCCAATTCTTTCAGATTTATCAGCATTTTCATCTAGTGGAGACATAATTGGACAGTTCAAGTCACTATCGAGAGTGCCAAAGAGTTCATGAGGAAGACGAAATAGAGCGTCGGATATGTTCATTAGTGTCGTGTCTACGCCGCCCAGCGGCTTCGTCGGTGCAGGGATGTCTGATAGTGGTGTCAGTAAGCGGCGAACGAGATCCTAGTCAATGTATCAGCACGCGTTCCAAGACATGAGTGGCACGGCACATACATAATAGCTGTCTCGTTGTTTCCGATTTTCTTTCTGCCACGTTGACTTCAAGACCGGAAGAGTTCCCAGCAGAAGCCTGTAATCCAAGTCAGGTCGTCCAGACATGAGGCACACCGACTTCCACATACTTCCATATCCTAGGCCTAAGCCACGGGGGTTCATCGGGTAACCCTAGCGACATACATTGAATACCACTCCATGATGAATCATAGTCTCTTACCTTGCGAACACAGCCTCCGCAAACGCGGTAGGTCGACAATGGGTGAACCTTCTGGATCCAAAATTTCGGAAATGACGTTCAGACTAATCCACCGTTAAGATCGTCTCATAAAGAGCCAGAAAAATGCGCACATATCCTGCCGTGGAGGTTCAGCGGTCCAATTGACACCATAGATCCTTGCTATATTGGTGAGGCAGTTGTTCATGTTGGATGCAGAAGGGGTTGGAGAGTACAGTAATTGCATAACCTAATAGGTGTCAGTCAACGGGTGCAGAAACCAGCGGGAGACACTTGCACGTAGGGGAACGTGTTTTTCAAGGCTATCGACAGGTGAGAGAGAGAAATGGTGGTGCATTCGCTGGGTTAATACATCTCGAACGCCATCGAGTTCTTTTTCCTCTGTAAGTAGGAATACATAGGATAACCTGAGTTGCAGCCTCACCCTTAATATGTCCGCTGGAAGCTGCAACTATGATGGAGGCTGCAGCCTCTGTAAGAGCAGAGCTCGGTGACCGCCTAATGATCAGTGACCACAATTTAGCTGCAGCCTTACGTTCACATCAAAACCTAGAAACCGACCCTTCGTCTAGCTCGCCAAGATGCTCAATGATCTCGCTGACATGCATTTCCAACACCTCCAACAAGTCGCCCATGGCATCATCTTGAATGAGGTTTTGTGCCTTCGCGCGCGCAAGAGCAGTGTTATTCTGTTGCAATAATGTTGCGATGTCGCGTCGGGTGATTTGTCCTTGAGAGTCTATCCTCTCTTGAATTTGTCCGAGTCGCTGGGACGTCGATCGAAGCAAGACCTGCAAGGAATTCGAAGTACAATGGCACGTTATTGCAGATACGTGACAAGGGCAAAAAGATAGTGCCTACTCTAGTCGCAGTTGGGTCCCAGTTCATCATTTCGTAGCGAGCGATTCAGAAGCCCTGATACTATCTTCCTTCTATTAAGCTGCCTAGGACAAAGCCACCCCGAAACCAGCGCAGGAGGATGAGCGAGTTAAACTACAAGCCAGTCGTCATTCAATGCAAGTCTGTAAGTTGACTCGGGACCGTGGTTAATTATAATTATAAAATCAGGCAGTGCTGCGCGTAGGTCCAAATAATTCTGAGAGCTTAAAAGTCAACATTGTTCGTCACCAGATGACCAGTGCACTGCAAATAAACTCGTGCAAAGCTCGTGGTATTATAGTTGATACATTGATACATTAAATCTACGATACAATGCTAATACCGTGACTTATATACACCAGGCAGCTGGTGAGGGTTTTGATAGCCGCCCTGACCTGCAAGGAGCACTGTCCATCTGGACAACTGAATTCATGGAGTCAGCAAATGACTGCGCGAGAGATGCGTGCCGATTAGGCGACTGTAAATTTGATCCTGGTCGCAAGACAGCGGGATGAAATGCACGAGAAGCAGGGGACGACGGGGCAGTGGTCCTGAGTAAAGATACAGAATTCGGTGTGGGCTGTGAAAACGGCAAATAATCAAATGACGAGATGCGAGGGGGGGATAGCGAAGCCCGAGTATTAAGAGCAGAAAGAGAGGACCGTGTGATCGCCATTTCCGGGTCTGACATGACAGGTGATATCGACGGTCTATCCACAGAGAAAGGTTTTTCGCTTGAGTCCACCGCTACTGGTATCCGCGATTGACAATAAATCATGACAGCGAAGTAACCGACATATGCAACAACTGTGCAGGCTGTAAGCGGTCGTGCTCATGAAAAAAAGGTCACAACTAACGTATGGCAGGAACGATCCAACAGGCCATGAGCGTATAGATGTTGATCAACTTGCAGACACCTAGCTGGTCGGCTGCTGTAGTCAAATTAGAATCGCGCATACATTTGACCGTACGTGACGTACTTTGGTCTGGACATTGTATTTGAGGGTTCCAATAAGTGAAAGCAGCGGCAGAACCTGAAAACCAACGTTAAAGGAGTGTCACAAATACTTAGAGAAACCAACCTATTTGTAGCGTCATAAGTAACAATATTCGAGCGGCGTCTAACCACACTCGGAAATCCAGCAATAATCTGAGACGAAGTCAGTGTCAACGCCAGATCAAGCAAATACTACGATTGAGTACCCACAGGAAAGGTAAAGTTAGGATGGTCATTGTGTTGGTCAAGAGTAATAAAGCCATTAACGACCCTGGGGGAAACTTTTAGCAAACAATTCAGTGAGATGACTGTTACTGAATAGCTCACGAGCGCAACTATCAGCAAGATCCCAGCGACTGTAAGCTTCAACTGAAAGAAGTACAGTCCACAGAAAACTAATGAGGAGGATGCATGCTGATTGGGCTGTTAATCAGAGGTTCGCGAAAAGCTCATATGAAGTGGGACGTACTGAAAGTTACAGCACGGACCTTAAAAAATACAGGAAAGGATTCCATGACAGATACAATTCTTGCGGTAGTCGTTTGTATGAGATGAGTGAATGCCGAGTACAGAATTGACCTTCCAGAGATCGATACAAGGACAGACGAGAGCACCTCCAGAGGTGGTTCGAGGGAAGGAATTCGGAAAGCATAGTTAGAGGCATTGTAGAATATAAGAAAAATGGCAAACAAAGAGTTGTGGGACACCCGAAGAAGTTAACGCAAAGTTCATCAACAGCCCCACGGTGTTTCTTTTGTTCCTCCACAGTACGTCCTTGTTTGGACAATTGGCTTAGCGTAATTAAACTTCCTGAATTGAAATGATAGTCGACATGAACATAGTACTGAAGGGAATCTTAGGATGGGGGATCTAGTGTTTCGTGGGACGGGATTGTCCGGAAGTGACTTCCCCCACACCGCCCAAGCATTTCAATCCATACAACTACTATTCGGTTCAAATAGCTTTAAGACATTGCATTGCACTCTTTAAGTATATGCAATGACTCTTTCTGCACAGTCCCGGTCTCAACCGACTCATCTGCGTCGAGCTCGCCTTGCCCTCGCCTGCGTGTCTATTGTTGCCAATGCGTCTGTCATAACCTCCTGTGTGCAGACTACGAACTAATACATGTCACTGCAGGCTCTTTGGTGCAGCCATCTACACATTCCCCCTCATATCACCTACTTTAATGGCTCACTTGAAGTTGACCCAACCTCAAATAACGACTATCGCTTTAGCGTAAGCATCGTTCGGCAAACTCGAAAGATAATAATGGCTGAATTGCCTTCGCAGCGGGATGATGGGCCAATATCCCTTTGCTGCTATCATAGGCAAGATCATCGACAGATATGGTCCTTGGGCTTGTTCCATCGTCGCTAGTTGCCTGTTCTTCATAGGCTTCGGGCTATCTGCAAGGGAAATTGCTAAGACACCAGACGACATAACACTACCATCGGCATCTTCGTTCCATCATCTTACCGTTTACTTCTTTATCGCAGGACTTGGAAGTGCATTCTCGTAAGTTTCTGAGTTTTTCTAGGTATCTGTCACTTATTGTTTGGTCTAGATGGTTTTCTTCTTTATTCGCTGCCTCTAAGAACTTCCCAAATTATATCGGCGTAGCATCTGGAACGAGTACTGCTTTTTTTAGTTTATCTCCGATGTTCATATCAATATTGGCCTCGAGGTTCTTCACGCATCCAGACGAGGGTCTTGATGTCACCCATTTCTTGCAGTTCCTTGCCTTCTCTTGCGGCGCAGTTCATTTACTAGGTGGCTTCACTCTCCATATAATACCTCCACCCGAAGATCCCCCAAGTGTTGTTTTGGAGGATCCGGAAGGGTTGGCGCAGGTCGAAGAGCAGACAGCCCTCCTGCAGGGACAGCGCAATGATGCTGATGAGGTTGGGGTTGGGGTTTTCCCTGTGTCCCTGGTCAAAGATGGTTCGGCCATTGCCCTTCTTAAAGACCGCAACTTCTGGACTCTGGCGTTCATGATGTTCGTGATACTGGGTTCCGTGAGTTTACTCTATCTGTATCGTCAGATGGTGCTGATTTTGAGGTTGGGAAGAGTGAAACGGTCATGTCCAATATTGGCACAATAGTCCTTTCTCTTCCATCATACTCTTCGAGCACAGTTGCAGTTCCATCTACTGATGTTGCAACTGCAACGCAAGTTCGTTTAATATCTGCAGCCAACACGCTTTCTCGTCTACTTGTTGGACCTTTGGCAGACTTCGTGTCTCCCGTTGCATCTCACGGTGCCCAAATTATCCAACGCAAGTACCACACCAGTCGTGTAGTACTTCTCTTCTTCCCGATACTGGTGCTTGCGTTGACCTATTTGTGGATGGTAATCGGCGTCAGGTCGCAAGTCGACTTGTGGGCTCTTAGGTCAGTGACAGCAAGTTTGAACTCGATCATCAGTCTCATTAGGTCATTAGCGTTGGCTCTGGTATTGCTTACGGTTCCACCTTCACAGTTTTGTAAGTGCCATTAGTTCCATTCATTTACCCGAGTCTTCCGGTTGACCATTGTCTGGCTCCTCTTATAGGCCAAGTGTGGTGGCATCCGCGTGGGGCGTAGAAAACTCCGGGCGTAACTTTGGCATAATAACTTACGCTCCATTCTTTGGAACCCCCGCATTCTCTTACTTATATGCCTTCAACGCTGCCAGCCACTCACCAAGTGACGGCGCGGCTTGTAAAGGCATCGAGTGTTGGGAGTCTACCTTTGCATGGAATACCGCTATGACATTCGCTGCATTCGGTGCCGCTATATACCTCTGGCGTGCTTGGAGAGACCGAATGTGACTAAATAACGCGGTTGGGAGCAGGAATAAGCACACTCGTCTAATATCGCATGAATGCATTGTCGATATATAATTAATGATTGTTACGACATACATTTGGCATATGTGTCAAATGATATACATATCGGAACCGATTTCGACTCCGAGCTGGAACACCAGATAAGTACTCGTCTTTCTAGCGATCTGAGCTTCCACATCCTTGCACAAGATACCCTCTTATCAGTACTTACTATGCCTCGCTTTGGAGCGTTGTTTTTACATGGAGCAGCTGTGGGCGTGATGGCATACGGCTTTCTTGTCATTAAAACGTCACCCGTGGACCAGTTAATTAGAGCACAAAAAGGAGGGTACTCCTTATATCTGACTATAGTAGGGTGAGTGCTGGTGCCCACACGTTGACGTGCGAAGCTGACGTTCGTTGACCAGACTTGGCCTCGCTTGGTTCACCATGGTCATGAGCCTTGGTTGTGATTTACTGCCTTCGCTCACCGGTAAGTGCGACGGAAGTAACCCGTTCCTCTTGAACCTTAACATGCTCTCGGACCAGCCCTTCGTGCAGCCAAGCGTTTTTGCCTTATGATCTCTTTACCTGTAATGTTCCCGTTTCTCTGATGTCACGCCGTTCATTGATATCAAATTATTCTAGCTTGAAATTGCGATATCTACAGTGTACTGGTCGCTCGTCTTGTTGTTCCCATCAGTGATCCTACAACACACATCCGGGTCTTCTGTTTCACCAGATGTCCCTGGATTGTTGTACATTCCTTTCCAGTTAGATCTGTGTATACATATCACGCCTGTTGTCACACTCCTTGCAGATTTTCTTTTCTTCGAGAAGAAATATACCAAAAAGCAAGTTCGAATCGGTGCACCCCTCGCTGTCCTCACTTCTGGGGCATGTTATGCCTCCTGGGTAGAATATTGTGCTACTTACAACGAAACATGCGAGTATTTGTATTTTCGTTTCGGTTCTGTATCACTGAGACACATGGTTATTCAGTCCCATATCCACTCCTAACGGAGAACCCGCTTGACGTCCGCATTGGCATCTATGCATTCGTCTCCTTCATCGCTTGGGGCACCTTCTATCTCGCAAACGCAATCCATTCTTAGAGGAGTTTATGCTCCATTCTTCGGAACCTCACGTTCTCTTACTCATGCCCTCAACTCGCGCTGCTAATCACTTACCACGTGACGGCACGGCTTGTAAAGGCAACGTGTTGGGAGTCTACCTTTTCATGAAATACCACTACTAGTGACATTCGCTGCATGCGATGCCGTTATATACCTCTGGCGTACTTGGAGAGACCGGATATAACCAAATAATGCGACTGGGAGCAGGAATAAGCACGCTCATCTAATCACACATGAATGCATTGTTGATATATACTTGACCCTTTTGTCTCCAACTGAGCTCTGGTGAAGCATTGCGAAGTGCGAACACTCGGTCCCGGATTGTTACGGATATACGTTTGGCATACGTGTCAATGATATCTCGGAACTGATTTCAACCCCTAGTTGGAACAGGACGCCAGATAAGTACTCGTCTTGCTGGCAAGCTGAGCTTTCCCGTCCTTCGACAAGATACCCACTTATCAGTACTCACTATGCCTCGCCTCGGAGCATTGATTTTACATGGGGTAGCTGTGGGCGTGATGACACATGGCCTTGTTGTCATTAAAATGTCACCGGCGGACAAGTTGGTTACAGCACAAAAAGGAGGGTATACCTTGTATCTGACTATAGTGGGGTAAGTGCTAGTGCCCACATGTTGACTTGTGAAACTGACGTTCGTTGACCAGGCTTTGCATCGCTTGGTTCACCATGGTCGTGAGCCTTGGCTGTGATTTACTGCCTTCGTTCACTGGTGAGTGTGACGAAATTCTAACCCGTTCCTCTTGGACCTTGACACGCTCTCCGACCAGCCCTTCGCGCAGCCAAGCGTTTTTGCCTTATGGTCTCTCTATCCGTAACGTTCCTGTGTCTCTGATGTCACGTCGTTCATTGATGTCGGGTTATTCTAGCTTGAAATCCCGATAACCTTTGTGTACTGGTCGCTTGTCTCGTTTTTCCCAGCAATGATTGCAAACCGCACACCCGGGCCTGCAAGTTCTTCTTCACCGGATGACCCTAGGTTGTTGTTTATTCCTTTTAAGTTAGACCTGTGTCTACACATCACTCCTATTGTCGCTCTTCTTGCGGACTTTTTTTTCTTCGAAAATAAATATACCAGAAGGCAAGCTCAAATCGGTATACCTGTCGTCGTCTTTGCCTGTGGGGTAACTTTTACCTGCTGGACAGAATACTGTGCTACTTACAACAAAACATGCGAGTATTTATATTTTCCTGCAGTTGTGTATCACTGAGACACTTGGTTATCCAGTCCCATATCCCCTCCAAAGACACAATCCACTTAACGTCCGCGTTGGCATGAATGCATTTGCCTGCTTCATCACTTGGGGCACCTTATATCTCGTAAACGCAGTCCATCCTCAGAGGGCTCAGAGGAGGCGTATACCCGGTGTGTTCGTATAGAGCTTGGTGTTGATAATAGGATGGCAAGGCCCAGACAAGTCGTAAGTACTTAGATATTCACTGGTACCTATTTTTGTGACCACGATAAGTTTAAGGTCCAAGGATGAATCAAATTCGTCGCTTTTTGCGGGCGGAACGAGCTGATATAGATAATAGCACTGAAAGTACTGGACAGGTGTAACAATTTTGTGTGCTTGAGGCTGCGAAATGTTTAGAAACTGCGATTACTTCTGATGACATGCGGATGCTCACTATCATAGCAAGAGGTCAACTTCTGATTAAGGCCATTTGTAAAGAGGAAAAACACACCTCACCAAAGAGAAATTATCGCCATTTCACCCATTCAAAAAGTAGTATTTATGTATGCGGATCTTAGTAGATAAGGATGTTGGAGTTCGTGGTCACATGACGAGCTCGACGCTACTGTACAGTTGTGGCTGAACCTTATTTTGTCGGTTTACCTGGTGTATCTACTGTTTTGTATTCCTTACGCGTTTGTTCACGGGTTCCCTGTAAACCTGAGTTGGTCTTACTTCGGAAGCACGCGCCTGAGACTTGCGGAAACTCAATAAAGAAACCACCGTCTCTGCTTACCGGAGATTTAGTCTCCCGTAGTCAAGCCCTAATAAAGTGAAGACGCCCCTTCTGTATTAGGGGGGAGACTATATGCGGATTGTCCTGCGTAACAGTGTCCCAAACAGGCAATCATAACTTATAAATAATACCGTATTATCCTTGCCTTTACGACAAAAGTTGACGCGTCACGATTCATCGATCATCTCCAAAGCCACCTTGTCGTGGTAAATATACCCCCGAGTTGCTTAGATTCTGACATATCGCCAACTGAACTGACATCATGTATTTGCAAGAAAGTTGCCAATACTAAGCTACAATGCCCTATGCTCCATCTGCATTCGAACAGAAACCTGCAGCGCATCGAGTGAGGCTTCAAGCATTGCGAAGTGCGAACACTCCGCTCCGGATTATTACGGCATGCGTTTAGCATACGTGTCAATATTAGAACATTTCGACTCCGAGGATAAGTATGTACTCGTCTTGCTGGCAATCTGAGCTTTCACGACCTTGCACGAGATACCATCTTATCAGTACTCGCTATAACTCGCTTTGGAGCGTTGTTTCTACATGGAGTAGCCGTGGGCGTGATGGCATACGACTTTCTTGTCATTAAAATGTCACCGGCGGACCAGTTGATTAGAGCACGAAAAGGAGGGTACTCCCTGTATATGACTCTGGTAGGGTAAGTGCTATTCAGTGCCCACCCGCTAACTTGATGTTCGCTGAACAGGCTTGGCCTCGCTTGGTTTACCATGGTCATAAGTCTTGGCTGTGATTTACTGCCTTCGTTCACCGGTAAGTGCGACGGACATAACTCATTGCTCTTGGACCCTGACACGCTCTCTAACCAGCCCTTTGCGCAGCCAAGCGTTTTTGTCTTATGATCTCTTTACCTGTAACGTTCCCGTTTCTCTGATGTCACGCCGTTCATTGATGTCGAGTTATTCTAGTTTGAAATCGCTATATCTATAGTGTACTGGTCGCTCGTCCTGTTTGTTCCATCAGTGATTCTATCGCGCACAACCAAGCCTCCCCTTCCACCGAATGCCCCTGGATTGTTGTATATTCCTTTCAAGTTAGACTTGTGTCTACATATCACTCCTATTGTCACACTCCTTGCAGATTTTCTTCTCTTTGAAAAGAAGTATACCAAAAAGCAAGTTCAAATTGGTGCACCCCTCGTCGTCCTCACCTGTGGAGCATGTTATGCCTGCTGGGTGGAATACTGTGCTACTTACAACGAAAAATGCGAGTGTTTATGTTTTCCTTCGGTTGCGTATTACTGAGACACCTGGTTATCTAGTCCCATACCCAATCCTAACAGAGAACCCACCTGACATCCGCATTGGCATCTGTGCATTTGTGCCTCATCGCTTGGGCCTGCTTCCGTCTCGCAAACGCAGTCCATTATTAGAGGAGGCATGTATGAAGTGTGTTCAACACCGTGATAATAGGATGGTGAGGCATGATCGGTTGTAGCTTATTATTCTTGAATCTTAATAACCAGTGACCAATGGTAGCTTTGTAGTCGTTATCATCACGCACAAGTTGAACAAGTTGACAGTTTTTGAAACCATCCACTGCCACTGCCACTGCCACTCAATGTGATCTTGTCTTCTTAGTTCGCGAAGTTGAGCCTTTTAATACAAATATTAACACTGACTACAACTTGCTGATTATGTACATAAGTAGCAGAGGCACGCTAGCTCGCAGATGTACAATCGCTAGGACTTGAACTCACTGGATTCCCGACATGCCATCTACTGTCCACAGTCCGATTCGTGATGGTGTACACGCGTCTTGAATTCCGCGATCGCATCTTGAATTGCCCTCTTTTGCTCTCCCTCACACATCTCACGGTATTGTGTTGATCCCTGCCACTCTGCCCATGCTGTCTTCTTCAACATACTCCACCACTGATTGTTGAATGGGTGTCCCGGTGCACCCGCATATCCCCAAGGCTTGGCTGTGTACGGCTGCACCCACGGATTGAGCACCGCCGCAAGATCAGGATGGACTGGCCCTGTAAAATGCACAAGTCCAGGATCTTTCATATCTTCCGATGCTACGGCGTCTCTATCAACCGAGCAGGTTTCCGCGTAGGTTCCGAGTCCCTGTGCATTCCAGCTGAGGCTCACTTCAGCCCAGTCGCCAGCGAAATGCACATTCAGCGCGTCCTGATCTCGAAATCGAGCATCTTTCATCTCGTGTACTCGAGCCTCAAGCTCAGGCAGGCGCACTCTTGCCCTTGCAAGGTCGATCAGGAGCATGCCTGCGTTAAAATACCGTCCCCGCGGAATACCATCATGGCCCATTGGGAATGCAACATCCACTGCCGCGGCGATCGATGCTCCCTCCAAGTCGGTGCTCCACAACTCCTCCAGGCTCCTGCGCACCAACATGTCTGCGTCCAGGTACAAGACCCGTTGCACAGGCAAGATCTTCAACATATCAATCTTCGCCCAGACTGTGCCTAGCTCCGTAGCTAGACTTCTGGCTGGAAGATCCAGGAACATTAAAGTAATGTCGTGCCGCTCAGGAAGCGATGCCTTGATCTTTTCTTTGTCTTCAACGCGAAGTCCACAGTCTACGACGTAAATCGTGATAAGTCCTGCGGTCTTTTCAATTGCGCTGCGAATTGTAACAGCCACTGGAATTGCATAAGAGGTGTCGACGGCGAGGACGATATAAATTCCATAGCCTAAAGCCCTCGTGAGCTGGTGGGTACTCTTCTCTATGAGGAATCCGATCCGCATCTCGGAAGTCTTCTTCAAGATCATCTGGTACTGCTTTGGACTCGTGGAAAGCTGCTCATACTCTCCTGCATGCAGTGCGAGGAATGCATCAATGCCACGGCGGGGATGATGTATACTTTCGACAGGCTGCTCAGGCCAATTATAGTCATCGAAAATGAATATGCATCCCTCACGCGCAAGGCGCCATGCAAGCTCTGCATCCAGGAGTGTGTCATCCGCGCGGTGTGACCCATCCACATAGACCCAGTCGAATCCAGCGCCCGCGCCCCGTGCTATCTCCTCCTCTAGGAGTTTGTACAGTGCGGGCACGCTGAATTGGGGGAGTATACGGGACGGGCGACCCGTTCGTGCAAGGTTGTCCTTGAGCTTTCGGTGTCGCTCACGTCCCGCAGGAGTCTGCTCAAGATCGAAGTGGTCAACACAGACAATCTCACCACCTTGAGCACAGAGTGTAGTGAGAAGGAACACCGCCGAGCGTCCCTCCCAGGACCCGATTTCTAGGATGCGCGGCTCAGACGAAGTGACTAGTGGGAAGAGGCTTTTCCAGGATAGAATATTGGAGGTAAACCAGTCTTGAGTTGGCGTAAACTCGTATTCATCTGTTGAGGTGGAGATATTGGCGACGGTGGATGCAGACATCTTTCTGGTGATTGATGTGAGCATCTAAACAATATAGATATGCATACACGGAGTGAGCTGACCTATGAATACGGCAGCTTTTTGTTACGGACAGTTCCTGCAGACGGCGTCTTGACATCACGGTCCTCCCAAGATTTGTTATTTATACCAATTCACTCCAGATCTCCACATGCAAATTGCATCAGCGCTTAAATGATTTGAACCCTCGAGTCTCAAGCTTGGGCGCAGTCCTACCGCAAGCCCTGCTAATTTAGATGCACTTAAGCATCAGATCAGTTCCTGCAGGTCCAAGCGCAAGCAACTTCCATATGCCAGTGATCGTCGCACAACATTTGGAAATTGCTTATCGTTCCATTCAATTCTCTCTAAAATATTCCCGGATCTGAACAATCAACGGTTCGGCCTAATCAGAGCGAATCCACTAGCAGTCGCCCCATCGGACGCTGGTGCTGTAAAATTTGGGCGGGGTGAACACTCTCATGATATCAAGTCACTGATAATTCGCCTACTAGTATATTAGTACTCCTAAGTAGAATCAACGCGTAACTCTTTATTACATGCCCAATCGTTCTGATCCAAGGTGATTGATTGTTCAGTGGTGGTAACACCACTGTCTTCACCTTCACCACTGGTACACAACATTTCGGGAATTACTTATCGTTCCATTCTCTGGGGAATCCCACACCCCCAACATACCCCTATTCCCTCTGAACATTAATCAACGTAAAAATGTTAATGAGTGATTCGAATCCATGATAAGGAACACCCACACTAACGATAAGATAACTCGCCTAACGTAGAACCGCTCAGTACCATTACCCCTAAGTGGAATTAATGCATAGAGTCCTCATCACATCGTACCACTTGAATCGTTCTGGTGCACGAGTCCGTTTCATACATAGGGCCCAGACTTGATCAGCCCGAAATCTGACGCCTAAGACGAAGAGTATCGTGCCACTGTACCTAACTCTGATGACGATCCCCCCACAAAATGAATTTTCTGATCCAGGTGGTTGATTGTTCACATCAGGAAAAGCGCAACTTCCTTACATAAATGGCTGCTTAATTGTCTTAGTCTCAATTGAATGCGAACCAATGTTTTTTTTTTTTTTCAAATCCTTCTCTTCTCAAATAAAATAGTTGAATATGGTAAATCACAAGGTGTTAGCATCCTTATGTACCATAGTTATATCGTTTTATACACATGTAAAGTAGCACTGAGGTGTGGCTGAACCTCAGCAACTTGAAAGGCGCCAAAGTTGGTCAAGCACGAACCGAGCGATTTTCCTAATGCCAGATGAAAGTTATGCGGAGCCCAGAAGGTACCAGACTCGGACGTTGAACAGACAATCATTATTTTCTTCCTTTGGATCCTGAAGCAGTCGAGCAGGGTCTGCTGCGTTCTGCAGCCCTTCGCATTATGCTTGGGTTACGCACGACCTTCATCTGAACAATCGACCACCTGGGAATTTTTGGGGGGCAGTTAGTTCCTTTGGCGTCGTTTGACCCGGTATCATGTGTTTTGTCGTATCGTTGTGTATGTGTGTAAGTGATTGTCGTAGGTATGATATATGATGCATCAGAACGATTCAGAATTTCATGTATGTGATGACGACTCTACGCATTAATTCCACTTAGGGGTACTCTATGTAGGCGAGTTATTACAAGTATAGGGTTGGTGTGGGTGTTCCTTATCATGGTTTCGAAATTTTGCTCTGATCGGGAAAGTTGATTGACGTTACATAATTAACGTTGATCAATTCAAGATGGTTCAGACGGAACATTTCATCCTCCAAAGAGAATTTGAAGAATGAAGCCACAACAAGGAATTCCCAAAATGATGGCGTGACGATCACCAACATATGGAGCTTGCTTGCGCTTGGACCCTATGCTTGTATCTTATAAATTCAGAAGGGCCTTGGCCGAGTAGCAGCAACATCTCAAGCTGGTGCGTATTTCTGGTACTGCTGCCAGTGACCATAAGTACTAACCAAAATAATCCCGCTGCCAGCAGTGAAGAAACGTGCACAATGTCGACAAACAACAGTCTGCGTAGATTCCTCGTCACTGGTGGAAATGGATTTATTGTACGGTTCATTATGATTTTTGTGGAAAGCTTTGAATCTAATCATAATGCGTGCTAGGGTTCACATGTTGCAAGAAACCTATTCAAGATCGGCCACTATGTTCGCATCGCAGATATCAAAGGGACCTCTTATTTCAATGAATGCATCTCGAATGAGGTTCTCGTCGGCAACCTTTGTGATCCGTCATTCTGTGACGGTGTTGTTCGGAGCATGGACACCATCCTGCATTTCGCTGCAACAATGGGCGGTATGGGTGCCATTCACGAAGGGAACGACTTCATCATATACAACGACAATTCAACGATGACATTCAATCTCGTATCCGCAGCTGCACGCTTGGGTGTTCAGCGTTTCTTCTATGCATCCTCCGCCTGCGTGTACCCGACATCTTTGCAGCACCATGGACCCACCCCAGTATCCCTAAGCGAGAATGATGTGTGGTCTTCTGGGGCCCCAAACCCACAGGGCCTATACGGTCTTGAAAAGCTAAACTCGGAGTTGCTCTTGATGCAGTTTTCCAAGAAGATGGAGATACGTATTGCTCGCTTCCATAATATCTTTGGACCGCATGGTGCATGGGTTGGTGGTCATGAAAAGGTACCCGCTGCGCTCCTCAGAAAAGCCCTTGCCGTGCACTTGGATCCAAGTGCGCAGGGTGAAATCGAGATCTGGGGGGATGGAGCGCAACTGCGGAGCTTCCTCTACATCGATAATTGTGTCGAAGCAATTCTTCTTCTTATCGATTCCAACTGCAGCAAACCGGTCAACATTGGATCTGACTGCGCTCTGACCATCGAAAATCTCGCGAAGATTGCCGTGCAATCTGCAGGCATGAGGTTGGCAGACGCCCGGTTGAGATACATGGTTGATTCTCGTCCCATCGGTGTCCATGCGCGTAACTCGAACAATGAATTCGTTACGAAGACACTGGGATGGACCCCGAGGATTGCCCTCGAGGCTGGTATGATGAAAACTGCGGAATGGATCAGAGCAGAGATGGAGAATATGCTCGACGGCAAGGTCAGATCCATGCAAACCTCGCTATTGCGCCAATTCAAAACGAGTGAGGTCGTCGACTTAAATAAACACACCGTTACATTCGCGATCTTACTTCCTATCACATCCCGTGGCCTCGAGGCACCCGAGAAGAGCCTTGCCAACCTTCGACTCTTTGCACAGTCTCTTGCCCGCACAACATGGCGTGACACTCATGAGCTTGGCGCCGTCCGTTTTCGGGTCAAAATATACCTAGGAATCGACTCGGACGATGAATATCTCCAGCGCTGTGCAGAGAATGGCGAAGAGTTAAATATCACTGAATCAGTCTTATCAGCAGAGGGGATTGTGGATGTTTCTACCGAGATCTGCGACGTACCCCGCGGCCATGTCTGCGCAATATGGCGCCAGTGTGCGAATCGGGCTTGGAGGGAGGGGGCCGACTATTTTGTGCTGATGGGCGATGACGTTATTCTTCTCGACGAAGGCTGGATGAGGGATGTGCATAAACAGTTCGCATTAATTGCACAGCGCGAACGCGCCCCTCGGGGTATGGGATGTATTGCATTCACAGATGTGACTTTCCTTGGAATGCCCACGTTCCCCATTATTCACCGCACCCACATGGACGTTTTCGAAGGCCAAGTCATACCCGATACCTTCGTCAACCAAGATGGCGACCCATTCCTCTTCCAACTTTACCGCAAGTGGGGTTGTTCACGAATGATATCATCAAGAATCTCCAATAGTGTTGGTGGAAGTCTGCCTGCGCGGTACAAACAGCAGCACGCAGATGGATGGACATTTGGTACTTTGGAAAATGCAGCATCAACAGTGAACGCATGGTTGGCGACATCTTTCCCGACCACTGCTCGCAAGATGACCCTCGATATCATCATTCCAAGCTACCGGGTGCAGCTTCTGTTTCTCGATCCCATCCTCGCTCTCAAACCATCTCCGACTTGTGAGCCCATGTTTATCATCATCATCGATGACCCGTACTCCCCGAACACCGCCAAGCTAGAAGCGAAGTATGCTCATCGTCCAGATGTCCGCATCCGTGTCAACACCACGAACCTTGGTGCCTCCGCGTCACGAAACAGAGGTATGAAAGAATCTGCCGCAGAGTGGATTCTATTTCTCGACGACGATGTAACGCCTCAGGCTGACATCTTGATCGAGACTGAGAAAGTCGTTCGTTCGCATCCACGTGCCGCTGGATTCATCGGAAACACATTCTTCCCCGTTGCCAACACGATTTTCACTAATGCCGTTCATCTTGCTGGCGTGACTCACTTCTGGGACATTGCCGGAAAAATGCCCCAGAACGAGAGCGACATGCCTTGGGGAGTGACAGCCAATCTCATCGCCCGCCGTCTGCAGGATGGTGTTGAGTTTGACTTGCAGTTCCCGAAGACAGGAGGAGGAGAAGATATCGATTTCTGCCGGAAGAAGCGCGACTTCTCCGTTGCTCACGGGGGAGAAGGGTTTTATCCTGCTCCTGATGTCGTCGCAACTCATCCCTGGTGGAACGAAGGTCGAAGGTCATATTGGCGTTTTTATATGTGGTCCAAAGGCGATGGGGGGCTCATAAAACTCTATCCGAACCTGACGTACGTAGACCACACTCCGAACAGCGCAGAGCTGTTCCTTATCAGCGCAACATTGGTAATATTTGGCGTGTTCACGTACCTCTTCACAAGGAGCTCCATCGTGCTCGATGTCGCAATGAGCCTCGCAATTGCGACGGCTATTGCAAACATGGTGCATGATGTATATCGTCATCTGTGGAGAGATGCGGATCGCACCAAAGTTCTCAAGTCCTCATTGAAGGGATTGGGATGGGCTGTCGCAGTTGCCGAAAGTGCGCTGATCAGGATGGCAAGTGAAGGTGGGAGATTGATTGGCTTGCTTGAACGGGGAGAAATTATACTCCTTGGGCGAAGATTCGACTGGTTTACCGGAAGGGCGGGCGAAGGTCCGGTGAATGAGGAAATGAGGAATGGACGACAGAGAATGACGTTGGTGGTGCTCTTCACTGCTGTATTGTACAGTATACTGTCGAGTTTCGCTCGCCGTTAGAGCTATCAGTAGGGTTTGTGCTTGCTTTTTTCTCAATATCTGTATGATCGTTGGTGTACGATACATTCGAAGTGTAGTCGTTCAAGTTGACTCGTAAATATATGCAATGTGCGTGCAGCATGGATGACTCGGAAAGAGGAAAAGTATTTGGTATTATAGGGCTTCGAATGTAGTATCCAGCCTGACACTACCGTGACGTTCACGAACGTAGACTGTGTACGGCAGTCCACAGTGTCATAGTAAAGGCCATGAAGACGCTGAAACACAACGTCCTGTAACTCTATACACATGAAGTCAATGAGGCATAATCATGTCCTGTGCTTCTCCCCGGCTCGGTTGGGCTGGCCGAGTCTCTGAGCCACTTGACGCCCTGTGACGGGACCGCCCGGTCTCGGGCTCGCAGCTATACTTCTCCGTCTCACAATATCTGTAGAGCGTAGTGGACGTTTCTTGCACCAAATACCCTCTTATACGTGCTCACTATGCCTCGCCCCGAAGCATTATTTTTACATGGGGCTGCTTTGGGCGTGATGGCATACGGCTTTCTTCGCAGTAAAACGCTGCCTTTGAACGACTGGATCGAGACACAAACAGGAGGACACTTCCAGTTTCTGACTATACAAGGGTGAATACTGCTCAGTGCCCACTCGTCAAGTCGTGAAATTGACGTTCGTTGATCAGGCTGGCCGCCGCTTGGTTGACCATGGCTATAGGCCTTGGCTGTGATCTGTTGCCTTCATTCACTGGTGAGTGCAGCAGGCAAGTAGCTCGCTTCTTAGATCTTGACACACTCTTCAGCCCTTCGCACAGCAAAGCGTGCTTTCCTTATGATATCTCTACCTGTAACATTCCCGTTTCTCAAATGATGTCGTCCATTGATGTAGTTGCAGGTTGCAATTGTAGTCTCTGCAGTGTACTGGTCGCTCTTCTTCTTTTTCCCATTCTTGATTATACAGCCCCAGGTGGCTACATCTGAGCCTTCTTCTTCATCGACTGTCCCGGAATTGCTACGGATTCCTCTCAACCTAGACCTATGTCTACATGTTGCCCCTGCTGTTACACTCCTTGCAGATTTTCTTTTGTTCGAGAAGAAATATACCAAAAAGCAAGTTCAACTCGGTGCGCCTCTTGTTGCTTTCCTTGCTGGGACTTGGTATGCTTGTTGGGTAGAATATTGCGCCAGCTACAACAAAACATGTTAGTATTTTATATTTTTCTTCGGTTGCGCATTACTGACAGTTAGATACCTGATTATTCAGTCCCATACCCTTTCCTAACGGATAACCCACTTAACATCCGCATTGGTATCTACGCATTCGTCTCCTTCGTCGCTTGGCGTTGCTTCCATCTTGTAAACGCCGTCCATCGTTAGAGAAGATTTATACCACAAATCATCGTGTAAAGCTTGGTGTTGACAATACAGCGTGACAATATAGATGAGGATTCATTCATGATTGTGGATGTCATCCGAAATGTCATTATCAAGGTCAATGCCCGAATGTTGCTGTAAAAATCGCTGCAGTCATGGCTACGTACAGCCCAGTCCTAGGAAAGTTGTCAAGCGTCCAGTAGATTGATAAACGAGATAAAGAGCGTGGTGTGCAGTTAGGCTGCAGTATGTCCCATAAATAATGGCAAGTCACACACAGACATTTACTTGGTAGTGCTATTGTTCTTGATGACCACCAAAGTATTTGGCATTATAGGTCTTCGAATGTAGTGCCCAGCTTAACACTACTGTGACGTTCTCGAACGTAGACTGTGTACGGCAGTCCAGTGTCACAGTAAAGTCCACGAAGACGCTGGAACACAACATCCTATAAGCTAATGGACCGCGTGACACTTGGCGTCGTAGCGAGCGACGTGTTTTTCGTTTGAGTGGGTCTCCAACGTCGGCAGCTCACGTGAGCTGTTCCAGTTTTCACCGCAAGTTGAAAACATTAATGTATCAGCCTTTGAAAAATTGCAGACATGCGAGAGTGATGGCGCGAGTGTACGGTTGTTTCACGCTCACTTGAAGACCTTCCGAGTATGTCTGTACAACATGTGCTTGACAATAACATTGCATCAATGGCCAACGAAACAAAATCGATGACGGAAAAATACGAACATGATGAGTAGTAGGGTATGCTAATGTAAATACTAGATGAAGGAAATTCGTAGCGCAAAAAGTCAGCAGTATGGGCTCACACACAGGATCATTCTGGAGGGTACCTGACTGTCAGCCATTCCTTGTCATCACGAAAGATGATCCTGTCGCGGAGCGTGGACGGGTCAACAGTAAAGTCTTTAAAGAGTTGGAAAAGGACCGTGTCGTCATCATGGACCTCAATGCATGAGGCAGGCAGCTTTGCGAAAGCTTCGGTTTCTAGCAGATCCATCTCTCCCGGTTCCTACATGAATATATGCTCATAGACACGCTGAACAGCTGACAGGAATGCATGGGATGGAACATGCGGCCTTCGGAGAAGAGTCCGCATGGTTGGGGACAGGAAGGAAGGCCCTCATCACTATTCTTCGCTAGCACCTGCCTGATGTCGTCTGGGCAATAATCCTTCTTGTGATTCAAGGACGAATTTTCGGGGCCTGAGTACATGATAGTCTGGCAATGAGAGCACGTCTGCGCTTTTCGAAGCTAACAGTTTGAAGGTCAATGAACGTGAGGTGGAATGAGGTAGCAGTAGAAGGGGCCTAAAAAGGTCGCGACCTGGGCACTACAGGAGACTGGGAGGGGAAAAAATTGGTATGGAGGTAAAATCCAGTAGGTGCTTGTGTTCGTAAAAGCAGGCAAATTTGAGCTTGAGAAACCCAAGATTCGACGATCACATCAATTCGCTTGGTTTTTCGTGTCTCGATGCATCCTCCACTACGTCCAGGAGAAAATGGGCGCTGGAGTTCGTGAATTTCTAGCGTCTGGCAAATTCGTATTGTGTGGCCGCATCTACATACCGTTCCATATGAAAGATGGTAGCCTCTACCTTTTGAAACGAAGGAGAACGTGAACTTGTGAAAAGCACAGCACCTTGCACTCGTGCCTTGATGGTGCAAAAGTGCTGGGGAGTAGTGGGAAATGAGCCAACAATGGAAAGGGAAGACATGGAAATGGAATGCTTAAGTTCCACGTCAGTGCCTTCAATGAGAAGACGAGGAGTGGATGCTGCGCGTTTGAATGCTTGCGCGAGAAGCCACCCCTGGCATGATTTTGCGACCCCCAAAACTTCACCCCCTGCAAGGCTCCGCCGAGCCTTCGGCTCGGTGAACCCTTTGCCATGACCCATTTCCCCGTATTGTCAACCTTTTTGGACACAGCTGTAATGCATCACGATGAGAATAATAACTCTCATCGCCACTAATGTCAGACCCATCATCGTAAGCCAGGAGTAGACCATAATTCATCACAGCTACAAGACAACTAATTAACGCACTGGCAGGAGGAAAGGTAGGGTAATCATACGCATGTAAACACCCCCAATTGTATGATATGACAGTCCAGGCTGTCCTAAGGACACGCCCCTGAGATCCCTCTCATATGCACCAAGGCATGCAAGCTCGGGGAGAGGGATTCCTGCTTGAGGATGAAATGGCTGGTACTAGAGCGGAAAGTAACCAGTGTGTGAATACGAGGCATTTGTGTAGAAACTTACAGGTATTCCAGCACAAACAGTGTAGCGAACGATGAATGCAATCACCCAGCTTGGATGATCGCAAGTGAAGCCTGGTCTGAAAGAGAGAGGTGCACCGAAGCCCAAAGGAACAGTAGCAGGAAGGGACTCCTCTAGAAAAGCTGATTTCAGAGGAACAAGGAGTTTCTTTTGATCTTCTGGGAGTGATTCAACATAAGGTGTCGCGTCAACGGTCGTTGGGCGGATGCTGTTGTCGTGGAAGGAGCAACATATGAACAACTCAACTTCCCACTCATGATAAAATGTCCTGTCAGTAACTGATTTCACAATGCAGTGGTAGTTTCGTGGATTAGAGCCTGTGAATGAGAAGACGCTGCTAAGTCCTGGGCAGTCGGAAGGGATGTGTATCTCGATAAGGTCGCCAGACTCCGGGAGGGGAACAGTGATATCTCGCTCGGGCTGCCCGTCATCCCCAATCTTGTAAGGACAACAAGGACCGAGAGGGCCGCCATCTGCTGTAGCATAAGGGATGAAGTTAGACATGAAATAGACAGCATTAGAAGAACAACAGTGGCCGGGGTAAACAACTTGTGAAATTCATGCATCTCATGTAAATTATGTAATATATACTTGGAACTGGCACAACTTTAGTTTTACCCACCCCTTGCAATGAGGGCATAGCCATGTCCTGTGCTTCTCGCCGGTGACGGGACTGTCCGGTTTCGGGCTCGCAGCTATACTTCTCCGTCTCACAATATCTGTAGAGCGTAGTGAACGTTTCTTGCACCAAATACCCTCTTATACATACTCACTATGCCTCGCTCCGAAGCATTGTTTTTACATGGGGCTGCCTTGGGTGTGATGGCATACGGCTTTCTTAGCCTTAAAACGCTACCCTTGAACGACTGGATCAAGACACAAACAGGAGGACACTTCCAGTTTCTGACTATACAAGGGTGAGCGCTGCTCAGTGCCCACCCGTCAAATCGTGAAACTGACGTTCGTTGATCAGGCTGGCCGCCGCTTGGTTGACCATGGCCATAGGCCTTGGCTGTGATCTGCTGCCTTCATTCACCGGTGAGTGCGGCAGGCAAGTAACTCGCTCCACTTAGATATTAACACACTCTTCAGCCCTTCGCACAGCCAAGCGTGCTTTCCTTATGATATCCCTACCTGTAACATTCCCGTTTCTCAAATGATGTCGTTCATTGATGTAGTTGCAGGTTGAAATTGTAGTCTCTGGAGTGTACTGGTCGCTCCTCTTGTTTTTCCCATCATTGATTCTACAACCCCAGGTGGCTACATCCGAACCTTCATCGACTGTCCCGGGATTACTACATATTCCTCTCAACGTAGACCTGTCTCTGCATGTTGCTCCTGTTGTCACACTCCTTGCAGATTTTCTTCTGTTCGAGAAGAAATATACCAAAAAGCAAGTTCAACTCGGTGCGCCTCTTGTTGCTTTCCTTGCTGGGACTTGGTATGCTTGTTGGGTAGAATATTGCGCCAGCTACAACAAAACATGTTAGTATTCTATATTTTCCTTCGGTTACGCATTACTGACAGTTAAATACCTGATTATTCAGTCCCATACCCTTTCCTAACGGATAACCCACTTAACATCCGCATTGGTATCTACGCATTCGTCTCCTTCGTCGCTTGGCGTTGCTTCCGTCTTGTGAACGCAATCCATCGTTAGAGAAGATTTATACCACGAATCATCGTGTAAAGTTTGGTGTTGACAATACAGCGTGACAATATAGATGAGGATTCATTTATGGATTGATGTCATCCGAAATGTCATTATCAAGGTCAATATGTTGTAGTAAAAATCGCTGCAGTCATGGCTACGTACAGCCTAATGGAAAGTTGTCAAGCGTCCAGTAGATTGATAAACGAGATAAATGTAGTAAAGAGCGTGGTGTGCAGTTAGGCTGCGGTATATGTCCCATAGATAAGGCGGTGGAATAGGATGGCAAATCACAAGCAGACATTTACTTGGTGCTGCTATTGTTCTTGATGACCACCACCACGATGATGGCAATAATTGCGATGATGACAAGCAGAAGGATGAAGCAAATCCATCGCTTTTTGCGGGCGGAGCGAGCTGATACAACAGCTTTGTCTGTGTGCTTGAGGCTGCCGAAATGGTTAGCAACTATGCCAGTGCTCCAAGGAGAAAAATTACCCGGCTTCCGTATCTTTTTCAACCAATTCTGCCGTTGCTTGGATCGTATTGATGGTGTCGTCTTGCTGCTCTACCATCATACTCATCTGAAATAGTGAGGTTAACATAAATAGCCAACTTGGCAGTGCATTTTGAAACGCACATCATTGAAGAGCTGAGCAAGCTCCGCAATGGTTTGCTCAATACGCTTGATATCCTGGTGTCGGTCCTGTACTTCCCTGTATGCAGCTCTTGATTCGCCGTATCGGTTGGAGTTCATTAACTAGTTCACCAATGAGAATTTGTTCGAAGAAAGCAATCTAGACACTTACAGCTTGGCTGAATATTTGCCCGCCATTCTCGTCGTTTACGACAGCCCGAACTTCTTCAGGCGTAGCGTCCGGTTTAACTACAGGATTACAGTGAGCGACGGACAAGGAATAATGCATCCATTGTACCAATCTTAAACTGTCTCTCCATCCGTTGCTTGTACTTTTGGCGGTATTGCTGCTCGACAGTCTGGTATGATTGGATGGCATCGACAAACTTCGACTTGACGAGAGCAGTCTAGAAGCGAATTTAGCTACCAACGTGTCACTGTTGAAAACGGCACACACTTGTTGTGTGCGAATCTGGCCATCACGCCCGCTGCCTCCCTGTCTCTCTAAGGCCTGGATACGACGCTTGAGTGTCGAGCTCAGAGTGCTTGTATCCTCCACAAGTTCCTCTAGCTGTGTTGCGTTGTGCTGCGCAGCAGCATCATCCGTCTGGTTCAGTGAGCGAGAGTGCAGCTCGTCAATGTGGGAAACGTTGGCATTGAAAGTTTTGATGCTATCTTGGATTGATGAAATCTAGTTGGTAAATGCGTTTAATTGGGTGGCTGCCGCCATAACTTCTATGGAGAAGTGCTCACCTCCGAATAAAATGCTGGCATGCCACCACCCCCGGAAGTCAGGTTCGTTGAGCTAGTCACATCAGCCATCTCGTATGCGGTGTCGTCTTGCCTGGCAAATGGATTTTCTCTTTGATAGCCAGAGTCGTATGAACTGCTTGCATAGATCCAAAGAAGTCAGAAGGGCTGGTAAAGTACTTGGAATGATGTGCAGACTCACCCGCCCTGTTGAGCCTGCAGTGCAAATTAAAATATCAGTTTCCCACTTTTAGTTTGAAAAGGGATAGACGCACTCTCATTGCGGCCAACCTATCCATGTTAACGTTGTGTCGTCAGGTGTGTTGAAAAAAAGGCAGAGGAGAATGGTATGGTCAATTCCAAGCTGCTTGTTACCTACAGATGTCGGATGACAGAGTACAGTGTTCCCGGCGAGTGTGGTAGAGGAAAAATGTTCACAAGAACTGGATTAGCTGTTACGAACGTTACGCGACCTTAAGGGAAGGCAGTACGAAGCGCAGCACAGCCACAAATCGCAGCAAATAAGGCCCGGTGCATAGCCATTGATTGAAGTGAAATGATCTCTCCATGAGCAGTGAGCACCAGGAGCGCTCCGGGAGTCCCAAATTGCGCAAGCCCCAACTCGAGCGTGCCTCTGACAGAAGAGATATGCGCAATACACGTCGTGCTGCAGGGATCCATGCAACCTAAACAGGCCGTCACGGTTGACTCAGTTGAGTGTCCTTCAGGATGCAGAGACTCGCGCTGCATCCCAATAAACCATTGATGTTGCATGGGTTTAATCAATGACATCGACATGTCGGTATCAAGTATTATTAATTTAGTATCGTTTTCCAGCTGCAACTTCCGGTAAGTGACATGGCGGGTAGACGCACTGAACGCCGGTCAGCAGCAGAATCATTTGCCGCCTCACAATGTCGACCGCTCAGCCTCCAATGACCCACAGCCAATTCCATCAGTGGTACATGGTAGTATGACGAATATCTCCACTAGCGCTTAGATCATAATGTTATCAATGCAGGGCTCTTAGGGCCGCTATCTCAAATGGGTCCGCCTGCACAGGAACAATTGCAGTGGTACAGGTATGTGGCATGAGAACAGCTCATTACTGGTGCCGTATGTATCTTTGTCGACTGCATAGGATCGCGAGTCCTTATTCAGGTGAATTGCTTGGCTGCTTCCCGCTATGCTAATTTTACATTCCCATGGAAGGATGGTAGTATTCCAAAGGAAATGTGGCACTCGTGACACTTCCAATGATATTGCCAATGTATCCGCCGCAGATGATCCACTTGTGATACTGCAGTACGCTTTCGTAAGGCAGCTATTTCGTTATTCATTGACTTCCGTTGATCTGTAACAGTAATGGTAAATCGTTGGGATATATGCAGGATATCGATCAACCTCTACATTAGCCAAGCGCTGCTCGCAAAACGGCGATCTGCCTATCCAGAGTGATGCGGCTTGGTCCACCAATTGATGCCCTTCTCTCGACGCTGGCTTCAAAGTCAAAGACTTTGACCACATCCTCAGAGAACTGTTCGTGCAGACTCTTGTAGTCCTCGACAGACAATTCATTCAGCTGGCATTTTCTTGTCTCAGCCAGAGCGACGGCACGACCAGAAACGTGGTGCGTCTCGCGGAAGGGTACCTACTCGGTCGTCAATCGTCGATAACCTATATGTGTGAAACCAGAAGAGTACGAACCCCTTTCCGGACGAGATAATCAGCGAGATCAGTAGCAAGGACATCCATGGTCAAGGCTTGTCGCATTCTTTCGCCATGGACCTATTTTGGCCGCCATGTCATCGAGAAGCAAAGAAATGACAAAATCGGACAGACCTCCATGGTCGCTATGACACCCTCTGCGATCTTGAGCGATGCAGAGACGTTGTCGACAGTATCAAATAGAGGTTCCTTGTCTTCCTGGAGATCTTTGTTGTATGTCGACGGTAAACCCTTGAGCGTCATCACGAAACCTGCCATCTAGAAAATGTGCTGCGCTCGTGGAAGTTAATAGCACCACATCACTACGAGACGCACATTGCCAAATATGCGCCCAGACTTTCCTCGCAATAATTCAAGGGAATCTGGGTTCTTCTTCTGGGGCATAATGCTCGAGCCGGTGCTAAAGCAAAGATGAGATAACGCCGTAACTCTTGTCAGTGCATAATACACACCTGTATGCATCGCTGAGAGTGACAAAGCCGAATTCGGCTGTGGAGTATATGATCAAATCCTCAGCCAGACGGCTCATGTGGGTCATGGTAAGGCTGGACCACATCAAAAATTCGACGATGAAGTCGCGATCGCCGACACCCCACATACTGTTTTCAGCAAGTGAAGCGAATTTCAACTCTTTCGCAAGAAATTCGCGATCGATCGTAAATGGGTTACCAGCCAAGGCACCACTTCCGAGCGGCAGCACAGAAATACGAGGAATGAGTTGCTGAAGTCGCTCAAGATCGCTACGGAACGAAAAGGCGTGCGACAAAAGGAAGTGTGACCACCGAATGGGTTGACCTCGCTGCCTTACGGTGAGCGACCCACTTGTATGAAAAGTATATACCCACTTGGAGATGTGTGTATCCGGGGAGGAGAATATCTCTCTCCTTGTCTGCACGCTCTACCATGATACGCACGAGACCTTTGAGACTGGATTCAATATCATCCACTTCATCGAGAAGCCAAAGACGCATGTCTGTCGCAACTTGATCATTGCGAGACCGTCCAGTATGAAGTTTTCCGCCGAGTGTTCCAATCAGCTCGCTCAGTCTGCGTTCGTTTGCAGTGTGGATATCCTCATCATCAGGGGCAGGCTGGAACTGTGACACAAAGCCGGATTGGACGATGAATTGAATGCTGGACTAAACAAAATTGTGAACCAAGGCACGTACTTGACCGTTTTCCCATTCTCGACCGACAGCATCTAAACCTTGGATCATTGTGGTCTCCTCTTCCTCGGTAAGAAGACCGACACGTCGGAGAGCCTTTGCGTAGGCAATGGAACCACGAATATCGGCGGCATGCATCCTTTGATCATATTTGAGGGACTGGTTAAATGCATGCATCCTTTAAGCCGATCAGAACATCAGCGATGCATTACGAGCCATATGCGTACAGAGGATCCGTTTTGCCAGTAAACCTTCCACCCCATAGCTTTTGTTTTGTGGGTTGATCGGTCATCGTTTTGTTGATGATAAAAAAAGATAGTGCTAAATCACATACGCGAGCCGGGTCAATACAATCTATGCGCCGAAACCTCAAGAAGGCAACGAAAATCATACATACAACTCGGATATGGTGTAACGGTTAACATTGCTGTCTTTCACACAGCGGCCCCGGGTTCGACTCCCGGTATCCGAATAACTTTTTGTATTTGTCGGATTTTGAATCATTGGGGCTGACTAGCGTTGTTGTTCTGCTACTTTATAACAACTTATTAAAATTTATTTGTTCGTCAACACCGATAATAACTTGGATCGAACTTGGATCCGCTCTCATGTTACTACCGATTCCCGATCGCTCTATTGCTGCTACCGAATCCCGATAGCTCCAAGGAAGCTCCTTCGGGAGAGTGCCCACCGTGCACTACGGTTTTTTTTTTCGCAATGGAACACCCTTAGCCAGAAGTATTTTCCAGAACTTTACTTCTCAAGGGTTGCCCACGAATGCAGAAGTGTTCCGAAGCGGGAACGTCTCTGCATTCTTCCAAGTCACGTGCACGTGGTACAGCATAGTAACTATTTTGGGTGGCTTAGCAAGTTGCATGGCTGACGCGTCGCCGAAGCTGTGCGTTTATAAGACCGAGAGTACACCCACCACCCATCCCCTCCTGCCACCACCACCGTTTATATTCGACTCTCTCTCCACGGTTTTCCGCTCCCCACAGTAGGTCTCTTCCTTTAAATCTGATGTCTAGCTCATAGACGTAACACGCAGATTTTTACAAGCAGATCGCTCACCCATCATGCCTGCTAAGAAGCGTTGTCAATTTCAGTCCGAGGCTCCTTGCAATTCAGCAGCACTGCGCATAGTCGGACAATGCCCACATTGCAGAGCGGAATTCTGTGGAGCGGTGAGTAGATTGCTCACTCCGTTCTGTCACTCATGTAAACCCAAACCTTACAGCATCGCCTGCCTGAACATCATAATTGCAATAACTTGGAGGATTGCCGGCAGCAAGCCTTCGAGCGCAACAAGGCGAAGCTAGAGAGCGAACGCACTGTGGCTTCGAAGATGGCGACTGCATGATGCTATTCACTTTCGGACCTCATTTTCATTTGCTGGCCTTTGCATTATCAGCATCTCCCCACATCCTACCATTTAGTCTGATCCTACATTACTTGATCTTCTATCTATTGTGTTCCCATCCAACCTATCCCCTCTTGCCACAATAGTGATACCTCCGGTCGCCTCTCCTTCAGCTCATAGGACACTTGATCTGTCGTGGGTTGTACTGTTTGTAACTTGGTTTTGTAATAGATTTTCACTCACATACACGACGAGATATGTATGCTGGACTTGTCACTTCGCGCTTGGGTGTCTGTGTCCTTTTTCATATATTTATTTGCCTGATTTTTTGAAAGAAAATCGGACAATGATGGAACTGACGGTGGTGACTCTACGATCAGTTCATTATTATCCGATTTCCTTTCGCACCCGTTGTATCGTTTCTGTCTCGTGATAATAGATCACAGGTGGGCTGTCCCTGGAGATGCGGGCGGAATCCGCGGCGTCAACAACGATGTTACTTGTATATCCGGGGTCGGCCGATGGCGTCATTTGGCGAACATCTGCAACGACACTTACCTCGGAGCTAAGCATGATTGAACCACGAGGACAAATTTAAAACAAGGTAGGTGTATAAATTGTCCATGGTTACGTTGCTCTGTCCAGAATTATGTTCCCCTTTCACTGGCGCACAAGCTGCGAGAAGTCTGTGTTCTTGTTCGCCGACGATGACGAATAAGGCGGCTGCGGCACCACAGAAGATTAACGAGAATGTCGACAAGAGACACTGTTGGCATTACCTCTTCGCCATGCCACTACGTCACCTTGCCGCTCCCATTATTATAACCTCGATCTCTCGCCATCAAGGGTTTGCAAGAGTTCACTGCGGGTACGCGAAACTCCTTGGTCGCCGTAAGTCGCCCGCTATTGCAGGAGGACACGCCGCTGGCGTGCAGGCCATCTCCGGAAAGGTGGACAATTACCTAGGAGGCTTGTTTCTTACAGGTTTCAGGGCCCCAACAGGTTACTTGAATGGGTTCAGTGGAGGATCCACCAAGCCCTTTGTCAAGTTCAACCCCTGAATTGCTTACTATGGCCGGCTACCATCGCCCTGAGCGCTAGAGTAGAGTGAGACCGAGCATCGGGAATCGGGAAGATAGTAGGCGAGTCCTGAGTAAAAAAAGATCAACCTCCCATGGTGCACGCCTAGCGAGTCAATTTGAATATGGACTGCGATCACGACGTGAGGAATAGCATTCGAGGACAGTGCCCTATCATTTGAGGACTGAAACGGTGACATCAAGATCGTTTGTCATATTGAACATGCAAGTAGTCGTTTTATCGAAAGGAAACTGCAAGTTGGACCCATATTATCAACTTTCAAGCAGGTTGACATGTTCTTGATTTTAGTTACGTATGACGTTGGGACATGCCGTGGACGCGTGCCACGGGGTGGAACGGAATCCAGCTGGGAACGAGGACTAGGCTAATGAGGGGGTTAATTTCAAAGAAAACTTAATCGCGTGGGTTCTGAGCTTGGAGGAGGAGCTCCGAGCTGTAGGTCAACATAGCGATCATCCGATGGCGGAATTCGGAGATCGTGAGGAAAGAAAGGAATAGAATACCGGGGAACACGTCTTGTGACGTCATATGATGTGCCTTTGTGGACTAATATAGCCGACGATGACATCAGGATGACTGTTCCGATTCTGGACTTGCCTCACTATCATCCCATTTTCCGCGGTGCCAATTTCGTGCTAATTTACAATCTTGTCCTCCACTGTCAGGTACCTTCTTGTTCTTTTCGGTTTCTTGTTTCTTTCTTGCCTTTCTTTGTTACTTCAACCCTTTCGCCGGTCCCGTTCTCATCTTTCCTCGCATCCGACGCTGTTCAAACGTTCACCCCCGGGCTACTGCTGCATATTTGAAATTTTCACCGTGATCGTCATTCACCACGGTGCAAAGTCTCCATCTGCAGTACTTCAGTAATGCGTTTGTATTTTTCTGTGATGAACTTGTGCTAAACTAACCAGATTCACTTGCTGCATTGTGGCCTTGCGTCATTCCTTAATTCGCTCTTTTACTGGACCAGCCCGTTGTCCTCGTGTCCCCCTCACTTCATCACCCGCGGTGCTTGCTCAAGGGCCTTATAGAAAGGCCTCTTCCAAAGTCCGTTCTTCATCTTCTTTCTATTTTTTTTCAGTTGTACCTTACGCCACCATGGGTAATGTAGTGTCTCTTGTCAATATTCAACACAGCAATCCAACCTCACGCGAACCCGTCTCAGAAGATACCGTCCGGGACCCTCACCCACGCACATCGGCTCCTCCTTCCCATATACATCTGATTCCTCCGGATGTGTTGGGCGCCTTCGCAACCCCGACTGTCATTTCGCCTTGTCCGACAGAGAATCCTTTTGACTCGCCTCCGCTATCACCAACACTTTCGTTCCATACGGCTCCTTCTACACCTGTTACTTCTCCACAAGGCGAAGATCCACCACCGGATCCACTGCCTCCCCCTACTTTTGGTAATTCCAGTCCGCCATCGCCACCGCTCAGTCGTCAATTGTTAGCATCCGTTGAACTCGAAACGATACCACCACCCGAGGCACTTTCATCCCCTGACTTTGCACTAGATTTCACCCTCGATGACGAGGGTTTAAGTACCCTTGAGAAGATATACCTTTTTTCTCGTAGTAGATCAGCGCATCACAGGTAAGTATCGGGTAACTATAGCACCTGAAATATTGCTGAGAGCCAAGCATTGGGCACAGGGTATTTATTTCACATGCTCTACCAGCCTTCTTAGCGCAGGTATCGCCCCTAGAGGCTGTCGAGTATGTCCTACCACTGCTCCCTAGTTTGGCTGTGGATGAAGGTGTGTTCATTGGCAATGATCGTGTTACCCGCATTTGATGATCTTTTTAGATGAGGCAGTGAAAGAGGCTCTATCAGCGGAGCTTGTTTCCATCATGTGGTGGTTTCTAACGGTCGGTTTCATCTCGTAATCAAATTCAACTTCGTGTCATTGAACACGTATATGCAGAATTGCCGCCTGATTGAAGAGCCAAGTGACTTGTCTAATGCCGAATTCGTTCCTCAGCCTCTGTCTGACGATGAAGTCACGTTAATTTCAGTCCAGGCTTTCACTCCTATTCTAGCAACACTCCTGCTGAGCTCAAATGGAGTTGTCAGTGGCTCTACGAGATTCGCCATTGTTGAATTACTGGCAAGAATACATAGAGCTGACGATCTCGGAGACCACCACGCTGATGATCCATCTCATGGGTTGTTTGGGAGACACGAAAGGAGCCTATTCGAAGAAGAGGTCATCCAGCAACTTGTTATAGGAATGGGACGCCTTGAATCAGATGAAAATGATGCTGACGATGTGTGGTATACACCCGCTATAGAGCTCCCTCAACCCAATGATCCTTCGCCGAGTGACAGTTTTGTCAATCCGTATTTTCCCACCGCGCAAACACCACCGTCTTCAACAATAAGCGCTCCCGTAACGCCGCCTGCTCTTGTTTTTCCTCTCCCTAGCCCACCAATTGGTGTACCTCCACCATATCATGAAGCCGAAATTGTTGGAGGGGACACATCTCCCATTGCTGCCATATCTATTCACCTGGAGGACGATCGTCAACTCAGCCCCCTTCAGGCAACTGGCGAAGGATCATGGCAAGGAGGTATAGCGTCTGCTACGAGCTATGCTCAACCGTCACATTCGGATGTTGAGATGGGCGAAGAGGGAGAAGAAATTGATCCTGGAGAACAAGCCGCTGTTGGACGACTGTCAAGCATGAGTCTGATTGCTGCTGTAGTTGCTGGGGGTACGTATCATATCGAAAACAAACATCATGCTAATACATCCCTTGTAGGCACGCCGAGACTCGATACTCAACGCGCTTTCGTAAGAGAAGTTGAACGGGTCGGAAGAGATCCAGTCTACTGGGTCAGAAGAGAGGCATCATTCGCGTTGGGCGCTCTTGCAAAGGTCGTTCCCGATGAGCTTGTCATTAGCTCGCTCGTAAGTACGTACACTGAAATTGCACCACGTCCTTACCGCTGGTCCCCGTAGCTTCCAGTGTTCGAATCCCTACGTGCCGATCCCGCATGGCATGTGAGGCACTCTTCCCTTTTCGCTCTCCCAGCACTTTTGTCACGTTTGCCATCACGCTTACGGCAAGCAGTCGCTCTCTCAACTATTCTACCCCTGTCGCGAGACGAATCTGCTCCAGTCCGCTCCGGGGTTCTCGAAGCTCTCGGGGAAGTTGTCTACACTTTCCACAACGATGAGTGTGGACCGCCTGATGAGCTTCTAAGGTTATTCCTTGGCATCGACAGTAAACGTCGGTTACGAGAATATCATCGAGACCCTCAAGCATTGCAGTTACAGCAACTGTCACGTACGTTGCGGTTGTTCATTATTTAATACTCTTTAATGATTTTCGTGCAGTAAATTCCACGATTGATGATGACCCGGCTCGTCCGCTTGCATGTGCATTTAATTATCCCGCAGTAGCATTTACCCTTGGTCGAGCACGATGGCCAGAGCTACGGGGACTTTACCTCACACTCGCGCAGAACCGCTCCCCTAAAATTCGGCGAACATTAGCTGCGAGTCTAGGTGATCTAGCAAAGATCATTGGACCAGATAATGCTCAACGAGATATGATGGGCGTGTGGTGGGATGCAATGCGATCTGAAGACGACAATGAGATTAAATACAAAGCAATAGAGGCTGTTCCTCTCTTTGTAGAGGTTTTGGGCGAGGGACAGGCGAGGGAGAAAGTGATTACAGGTCTGCTTGATTTATGGGAGGAAGGCTGGTTGCGCAACTGGAGGGCGCGTGAGGGCGTTATCAAAATTATTACTGACCTCGCGGGCGGACCTGAACGACCTCACAGCATACGCACTCTTTTAAGAAAAGGGCTCGAGGACGAATTTGGTGCAGTGAGAGAGACTGCTATCTCTGTGGTGCGTGGAGACATGGCAAACAGCGGTTTTGGTTGACAATAATTTTCGTCCTGTTCTGAAGATCTGTCGAATAGCCTGCCGAGACGTCTGGAGAGCTACTGTTAAGATGATCAGCGAAGATATACTTTCGCTAGCCAAGTCACCAAGTTTCCGAAGACGAATGACGTAGGTTTATCCTCTATTTGATTCAGTCTTTTACATCGTTCCGCAGGTTTGTCGCCTGCCAACAGGCTCTAACATCCTCAGCAGGTGGGCTATCGATCTTAGCGGATGATGCGAGGTGGCAAGCTCTGGAGCAGTTAAGCAATGATAGCATCGTTGGTGTTCGCATTGGCATTGCTCGTTTAGCTGGATCGATATTCGGTAAGTTTTTATATCTACGCTTTCCCGTACACTACTTAATCTACTCTAGAAAACGTTTTGCGTGACACACCCACAGTGCCCCAGCGAATTTATGACATGATAGGTCATCTGCGGCAGGACTCATCTCCAGAGGTTCGGTCTTATATTCCTAGCATGGCAGACCTTCAGCAGGGTCGACCAGCATTCCCCTCCCACTCGGATAGTTTCTTGACCTTTTCTCGCCCACCGCCTTTGGTACGCTCTTAGAAGAAAAATCAAGAAGCTACCGGTATCTTATTTCCAGCCTTGGCGCCATTCGGCTGATCTTGCCCGCGAAGACAGGCAACTTAACCCCCCTTTTCTCCGAATTAACATTATTTCTGGACTCCCATCTGTTCACTTCGTCATTGCTCTCCATCACTCATCTGTATTTTAAAACCCATCATATCTGCCATATCAATTGTCAAAATACATCCCATAATCATGATCTTTGGGCAGTCCATTACCTGCATAGGTGCACTCTGGTGCACTGCCATTTTGATATTTATGAACGTTTGAATAATGTGTCGCGGACTTTGAATGACATCATGTGAGGTTCACAAGTCCGACGGACTCACGAGAGTTTCGGTCATTCTTGCACAAAGCTGGATCTTTGGGCTTTTAAGTTTTTTCCGACCTGCGTCTCATCTTCCGCCGTGCGGTTGTATCCCCTAGCTGGCTCTCCAATCCGCGCATCTACATGTACTTATATCGTTATCAAAAATGAAGCCAGCTCTACTTTTCGCTCGTTATATTCTGTTCGGTATGGTCTACTATCTTCTCACCCATAGACGTTTTCTCACATGTTTCGCAAAAGGTCTTTTCGTCGTCTGTAACGCCATCATATGTAGCGCTGCTGTATGGAATCGTAGCCTCGTCCAGGCTGACGGAGCTCAGACCTGTACGTAGTCGTTCACTGCGGTCATGACCCATCATCTAACTTCCGACTCCAGTGCAAGTCGATGTCTATCTCATATTCCTGGGTGCCTTTAGTCTTGCCTTTATCCTACCAATGTGAGCATCCTGGCCCTTCGTTGTTTCCAGACACTGATGAGGCTTCTTCTGTAGTATCTTCGCAGACTTGCTCTGTAGTGATCCACTCTCGGCACGAGTGTGGTTCGAGTGTGCGTGGGTAGCACTCTTCTGGCTCATGCAACTGGGTGCGTCTCTCCATCCGTAATGCTATAACATGTCTCACTCCTGCCCCAGCCGGTGCGACCGCCATCACCGCAATTGCGCTGGATACTCAATGCACCGCCGATGGTTGGTTTTTGTCATCATTTTCCGAGCAATGCGCTGACTGCGTGTATCTAGCCACTATGTTGGATAACTGCTCGTCTACCGTTGTTCTTCTAACCTTTACTTGGATGTGTACTATCATATGTAGGCACCTCATATTACTCCACCTATCCTCGCTGATCCTTGCTTTCACTTGCAGTACTTCTTTACCTGTCTTTTCTAGTCGTGACAACAGTCACAACACAACGGATCGATCCTGGCATATGGCATCACAACGTTCGTTATCTCCGCATTGAAACCACAAGTCAATGCCTCCCCAGTGCCCAAAACTCCCCAACAACTCCGCGTTTCAGCCAAGGGCGCGGAGCGCCAGTAGTACATCATCCTCGAGCAATTCGTCCCGTTCTTCCGATCTATGAACGTCATGTGCATGCCGGACTGAGTTCTGAGTACGAGATTGAACCTTATCGCCCACATGCGGCAGATCGGATGTCCGTGGATTCCTTCTCATCCTTGCCTGAAGCTATACCTACTCCTCTTGTATCATACCCTACCCCTGCTTTCATCTACTCCCAGAACATTACTCGTTCGGTCCCTCAGACGGGTCCTCCACCGGCGCCTCGACTTAAAACGTCCATCGTCTACGCCAACCCGGTCCAACCATCAATACAGGCGCAAGGATCGCCATCGTCTCCATCACCCTTTAACTGGCCACGATCGAACGTCATGGAGCAACCGGTGAAGACAAGGAAGAAGCCTTTACCAAGCGCTTTCGAGTTTCCAAGACAAAGCGCCCAGGGGCCGTCGGAGCTCCCTTCTAATCCTCCCACTGATTCATTATCACATCCCCGCACTCGACGGCCTTCTGGTCCTCGCATGCGCGTACCATCAAATGATGAGACAGCTCCTCAACTGACTCGTCCTAATATATAAAACGGCAGCTGACAGAAAGGTTAAGTTAGGAAGTAGAATATGTATACACGATAACATATAGTTGATCGAATCCAGTTTTGCTAGCTGTCTGATTACAGTAAAGTTTGCCAAGAGGGGATTCGAAAACTGAATTTAGTATAGATCTCTTTCAAACGGTGTCGCTTGTCACTACAACATTAACGTTACAACTAGCAAAACATGGAGAATCCTCACGCCGAACGTCAAGCAGTTCTGCTAGAGCGCATTCTCAAGAACGCCGTGAGTCTACTGGTATGAATGCTTAAGCCATGACTCAGACTTCCACAGTCAGCGTGCACGGAGATGATCCTTGAACTGAACCACTGTGTGGAGGTGTGTGCTATAGCAACGCAAATTTCCCATGTCGTGAAGATGAATCTGCAGGAAATACTCCGTGCCAATGCTTCTGTGAAGGTTGCAGCAGATTTGGCGACGAAGTACCGCAAAAACGTCCAGTATAATCTAGCTGCGACAGAGCATGAAGCTCCATAAACCATACAAGTACGATTTCGTTGAGGTCCGTCTAGACGCTCTCGGGTTATAATGCATTTTCGATGTTAGTATAGCAGCGACCACGAGTACAGGATCGCTCGGGGGTTTGTCCAAAGCCACATGTGGTTTGCACTGGTGAGTCACGATGTTCCGATACCACAGTACTATGAACGAACTCCACAAGGTGTCGCCACTAAGCGTTAAGACCAAGTACTGAGTCCATACCTTCCCTTACTCCGTCTGCGAGAGCTTGTTATCACCTGGCCTCAGTGCCGACGTTGCGAGCTGTTTATAGTATCACCGCCTTCCTTACTCGGACAATGTACATCTTCTCCACTTTTATTCTATTGTTCTCGCTAGCCACGCTACCCGCGCTCTAACAATGGATGCCCAATATTTAACGAACACCACTGTCTACCGACTCCCTTGGTCTCTCTGCTGGACCGAAGAGTGACTCAACCCATACCAACGCGTTTCATTAATCTCCGGTTGCAGCGTTTTTGTTCAATAATCCACGACTTTCCTTAACGCTGTCTTTCCTCCACGACTTACTGTACTATTGAAGCAGACGAGATGTTGAATGTCTTCCTTACCGTTCGAGCCATATTTTTCAGTGAGTGCAGTGTCAGTTAACGCCCGATATCCTAGTAACCTTGATATAGCCCTTATCTTGTACTTCAATCTACTTGGAACTATATTCGCAGCATGGAATATTGTATCCTCTTCGTCTTCTGGGATGCCAGGTATGTTGATCAGACTGCCGGTGGCAATCAATGGCTGACGCGTTGCAGTGCCTGGTGCAGCGGCATTCCTCGTGGTGAACGCGGCGTTTATTTTCGTTCTTGTAACAATGTGAGTATCATATTACTGGTCACGCATCTCCCCTGATTTCCTCGTTAGGGCATATTCGGCGGAGGCTATCTGTGCCAGAGCGAGGCCTGCCCATGTCGGATTTGAGTGTGGCTGGACAGTACTGATGGGCATACTTCAGCTATGTATGTAAACTGTCGTTGTGCGTGTGCGTGTGACTCTGACGATTCCATGAAGCTGCCAGCATCTATGTCACGACCGTTGGTCCACCAGCGTTATGCCAATCGCAATGTAAGCGCAGTCTATTAGTCCCTAGTCGCTTTGTTCCAGGCTGAATTCCCCTTTTCCTTCAGCCGCATGGACTGTCTGTGCTTCTGCGGCGTTGCTTGTGCCAGTCAGCTGGCTGGCCACGTTCATCAGTAGGAAATTATCAAATGTGGCTCATGGCTGGCACTAATATAACCACAGTGCTCGCTTACTGTGTTACGCTATGCGTGATAGCAGCAACTCATGTCTATTTTATGCCTAACCTTTGGACAACGCCTGTGTCAGTCGTTCCTTGGTTCAATCTCACTGAGTCGGCGCTCTATCCCGCGGCTGTATCTTCCCCCACGCGCCCATTATCGACATCTTCATCCTCATCGTTCACCTCTTCTGAAAGCGACAGTTCCTGCCAAGTTTCCAAATTCATTGCAGAAACCTGGGAAAAGCTCTCCAGAGTCGAAGGACGCGTCATCGATCCCTCGAAGCCCATCTTATTTTCGCATGGTAGTCCGTCTATCAATTCCACTCGACCTGCATGGGCAAAGCACCTCCAAATTGACACCCGACGTGGTGTGGACCAACCTTTTTCGACACGAGGCATATCTCCATCTGGTTACTCTCCTGAAGTGCCCTCGCCGCCTCCGAAAGCTCGTGCGAGGCAGGCGCCGGGTCCAAAGGACCTCAAGTCTGCGCAGATCTACGAGTTGCAGCTGGCTAGGAATTCATCTGAATCAGCATGCTCAATCTTGACGCTACAGACGCCGACCATATTTCCGAAAAAGATTGCGGACCCTGATCTGCCCATACCGCGCCCGCGGTTATCTGAGTGGATACCTGCCGACGCAGCTACCGCTATTGATCTTCACACTAATGGTTACCCACGACCCCATAGAGCTGGTTCTTGAAGGACATTGTTGCATTTTGGTTGCATTCCATTATTTCTTGCCTCACCGATACATTCAAATTTGTACCCTTAGCATAACTTTCATTTGCGCTTCACCACGATTGTAGTGTATCATACATCCACCGCCATCGTAATAATTGGTATATAGCATTTTGAGTTTCGAATCTTCAGTTCGTTTTTGAATCTTGACTTTGAGAGAAAGGGGATGAATACAAGTAATTGACATAAGCATATACCCAACAGCTGCAGTCGGGCATATTCGGCTCAGAACTCAAAACCCTCGCTTCCGCCACTCTCTAACCAAGCTACCCGACCACGGAGCTTGCGATTCTCCTCACGGGCCTTTGCAAGTGCAGCCGTGGTACCTTCAAGCTGCCTTTTAGTTTCTTCGAGTTCATCCGCTGTCTGTTCTTCGAGTTCTGCAGCTCCTACAGCAATACCTATTGGAGAACTCATGAGCCGAGGAAGAGAAGACTGTTTAGCCGATTATTACCTCCAACAAGCTTCACCAATCGCCATAGACGAAGAGTAATAAGCAGTCCCGCCAATTCCCGTTGGCGTCCTTTGAGAACAAACTCGAGAACGAAAGTGGTGATGATGATCGCAGCATCAAACAGATGGAGAGTTGCATGTGTGGTACCTGAGAAAGGGATGTAGAAGCGGATTCCTTGAGCCCAGAGAGTGATTGGTATTTCAATAAGAAAGAGTGTGGTAATGGTAAGCGATATATTTGCGAGAACTTCGAGCCATGCGGGGCCCTCGTCTGATGGGGTGCATTTGTCGGACAAGACGGTATATCCAAGGTCAGCGAGAACGCAAGTAGCATCGATCACAATCTGAGCGCAGCAATGTCAAAATGGGGTTAAATGTGTAGGGCAGTGAGCTGCTCACCAATGCGATGACGAAGGTGTGAAAGGTCGGTGACTCCAAAACGCGGGCAACATTCTCGCGCCAGACAGCGAGGGTGCTCTTGGGCTGCTCGCGGTGGGTGTGGTCCTCCAAGTAGGGGTACGCGAGGAGAGGCTGTTGTTCCGCTGAACTGGACATGATGGTGGTCGCCAAGCCGTGGAACTATTAGTGGTTGCCTCTTATGGAAGTTTGGTTCGGGTTGTTATAAATTGACCGATTATTTTACGGAATATTTGAAATAAGTCTTAATGGTTTCATGGCCGTGTGACTTATTATTACTCTAAGTAAATTTGGACCCATCATGAAAGAACGTTCTGAATGATTACGCCCCTAGGCAAGTAGCCATTCTTCTCAGATTGAGACTGTGTACAAGTTCACTTACAGCTTGTTCTCACTGTCACCGCTAAGGTGGTAGAGATGGTGGAGATTTCGAGGCAGTGTCTCCACGTCAGTGTATTGCGCTGGAAACTCGAGGCTGGCACCGCTTGCCACTGGGCTAAATTTACCGTTCCCCTTCCCGGCTGCGCTATAAACACCACGTTTGACTGCGAAATATTAATCAAGGCTGGTCCCGTCTGACTGCGGTTTCGTTTCACTGTGACTGCATTGTTTCTGTTCCTGTTTCTCTCTTACTCTACATTCGAGTTCTTTATCCTTCTGCCAGTAATTCCGCTGACTACGTTGACATGGCTCCCAGCACTCTTTCGAATAGATTTCGGAAATTTCGTCTCATCGTTCTTGGTGAGTTTCACAAGGAATGTCTGACCCCGGCTAACTTTTCTCAAAGCTCTTGCCTCGGTCCTTTCCCTGATATGGTCCATCATCATTACCGTCTACATGGCCAAAAACTGGTCAAGCTACGACTCCGCTCAGCGTAAGTGAGACCACCAGTGTCTGCAACTACCCGGCTGAATTTACCCCCGCTCGCAGGTGCATTTCTCTTCGGTCTCATAGCTATCGACTTCATTGGTTCGATTTTGTTGTACCTCATGTAAGCACTTCCACTCCTCGCTCTGCACTATGCTTACAGTATCTAGGGTTGTCGTAATATATCAATTTTGGCCGGATGCTGCGCGAACTGTAGTACTTTTGGGCCTACACGTCGGTTCGTGTTGACTGTGTCGCGTTGGTGGTCATGTAACTTACGTCGCTTCCTCCAGCCGGTTCCACGGTATTTGTGACTCGCAGCTCCTCATTTCCCTGCAGTGCTTTCGGTTAGTTCTTTCGACCGTGCGAGAAATTTGTGGGCTGACTCGCTCAAGGCTCGACGGCAAACTGTCATATAATGACAATGATAGTCATCGTAGGATCTTGGGTCATTTCCGGGCTCGGTGGGTAATCTTTCGCCCCATTCTGTTGCACATCATGGTGACGTGTGATGTTAGTGGCTATGTATGCTATATGCCTCCCTTTCATAGCCATAGATCTCCTCCCTCGCCCACCAACCCGAAGTCAAGTTAACGATTTGGAAAATCCGCAGGACACTGTGGAGGAAGATGCGGGCAAATCTCTGTCGTCCGCATCTCTCTTGAAGAACCAGGAGGGAATGTCTTCCGACGTGTATGCGTCCGAACTGCCGATTCCTCCCGAAATACCTGCTGCTCTCCGAATCCATAGCAATGCCTCGTCGTTGACTTCATTGCATGTACCACACCAAGAAGATGACAACATCAAACTGGAGGCCGCGAGCACCGCTTCAGTCTATACTGACCCATCTCGGACTAGTATTGCGGAAACCATCCGTGCCCCAGACAACACTGACAGAAGCCTCAACTCATCTGGCTCATCACCTTCGGGACAATACCCACGTCGCTTGGACTCGATCCAGTTACTCCCTCTACCTAACCACTTCGTCGCATTAGATGCCAATCGTGCTTCAGTGGCAAGCAGTACCTATGAATCGACGTATGAATCCCCCGCGGCTACCCCAACAATTGCCGAGGCACCTCACCGAACCCCGAGTATGACCACGGGAAGTTCGGCATCCATGTATTCCCAAAGCACTGCTCGTGCCGAATATACATCAGCGATTCAACAGGAACACAGATCTGCGAGCGCCGACGCAAGTCGGACTCCGCAGAGCAATGCACTTGCATCACCGTCAACGTTGATCCCAGATGTTCCAAGCCGACTATCTGTACATTCGATGATGGCCAGCGTCCACAGTCATGGGGAGCCTCAATCTTCAGGAGCTGTTTACGACACTACAAACAATGGCTTCTTGTCACCTCCCCTGACTGCCCTTCCTTCACCACGATTCTCTGCAGGAGCACCTCAGATCTCATTTGAGCTTTACCTTTCCGATTCCCCTAAAAGAGAAACCGAGGATTTGCCCACTCTCCGTGGCCCAGTTCGACCCAACCCCGACCGTGTTCGCACTGATTCTACGACTTCTATTGTCGACCTGGACGAGTGGAAGAGGCTTGTGCTTAACGCTGCTGGACGAGAGCAATGAATGATAATGATCTTGGACTTGGACATTCCTTAATTTAAAAATGTGGACGTTCTGCCTTGTAATAATTGTACATGACCCAGGCCACGACTCTTACGATCTATGTAGTTATACTGGGTTTCCTTATCAGGATGACGTCAAAACCCATTAGCTAGTGAGCGACATCTTGGACCATACTTTTACTACAAACGATATTTGTAGTTTTATACATGTCGTTGTCACTCGCATTTGCGTTCCGCCCAGTCCTTGCGCGGTCAACCTGTTTGGACACTACTCAGTTCTTTCGTCACCGCTCACTCTCTGCTATTTGTCGACAACCTTCACTTCTCACACGCCCCCATGTGCCTCAAACACGGGTCTTGGGTCGACTGGGCATTCTACACACAGGGCAGCGCCTCCTACCAGGCCTGCTAACTGCCACAGGGATTGCAGGGATCGCGCTTGGCATATCAACGTATACCGCGCCAACCATTCACTGTGACAGTAAAGGTATGTATGAATGAATTGTTGTAGCCGAACATGAGTTGATGTTGAGACATCCGAGATTCTGCACCCGCTCCACCTCCTCAGACTCCACCTCCCGAGTCCGTTGTCAATTTGTACGAATTGACATTTGGTACAGTAGCTGGCCTCTGCGCGGGTGTGTTCATCAAGAAAGGTGCAAAAATGGTCGCATTCTTCTTAGGTGGTGTCTTCGTCCTCCTTCAAGTACGTAACATGTGTTTCGTGGTCGACGACGTGTGTTAATAGGCTCGACAGTACCTTGGTTCTATGTCGCTGGTCCGTGTTGATTGGGGTCGCATGGCTTCTCGATTCGAGAACTTGTTGTATACGAAGGACGCGTTAGGCAATAAGAGGGCACCGACCATTTCATCACTTTGGAGATGGATAGTGGATTTCTTGACGGCAGACTTTCAGCCAAGGGCGTCTTTCATTGCTGGGCTTGCGTTAGGGCTGCGTGTTGGTTGAAAGCAAGTGATTTTGTCTGCTAGATAGGGATGTACATTCCAAATCGGGCAAGAGAAAATAGCGACTTGAGTAGTCTTGTCAGACTTTTAACCAACGGTTTTCTTGTTGTCTTCAGTGCTCACTCCTGCCATTATTAACTAGCCTGTCATGGGAGGACGTCGAGCAAAGTACAAACAAGCGCCTCCGGCTCCGCTTCGCGACCCAAACGATGCTCGTCCTTCCACAAAAAAGCTCGGAAAACGGAAGGCGAATCTAGATCACGAGCCTGAACAATCTACTAACAGTCGTCCTACGAAAAAAGCTAAGGGGGATATTCTGCCAAAACCTCCACCCCAAGAGAAGAAGACGAAGGGTTCAGAAAAGGCCGCAGAAACGGTATCAAAACCTACACCTACCAAACCGCTATCGGAGGATGGGGAAAGCGATGGATGGGAAAATGCTAGCGAATTGGAAGATGCCGATGACTTCGTGAGCGGTTTGGATGAATTCGATATCGATGAGGAGTAAGTTCCCGGTACCATCATATTCCTGACTAAAGCTTTTTCTCCTGTAGCGATGTCCTCGTACGAGGTGTCCCAGAAGAACTGGATCTTGGCTCAGACGATGAAGAAGAGGTCGAACTGTTGCCCAAAAAAATTCGGAAGTCCAAGCAGGCCGAGCGTCCAACAAAAATCATCCCTACGATGTCCGACGAAGAAGATGAAGACGAAGACTCTGATGTTGACCAGGAGGATGGGCCAATCACTGCGAAGAACATAGAGTCCCGCTCTCGCGCACTCGATGAGAAGGCTGCTCGTGAGGCTGAACTCGATATGGAGGAGATGCAAAATGCTGCCTTCGAGGGTAGTGACGACGAGGATATTGACATGGAAGGAGAGGGAGAAGATGAAGAGGCATTTCATTTGCCTACTGCTGAAGAGAGAGCAGAGGAAAAGCAACATGTTGCTGATGTCCATGTCGTTCAACGGAGGATGCGAGAATGTGTTCGTGTGTTGGGTAGTTTCAGAAAACTGGGTGCGAAAGGCAGGTACGTTTTTCACTCAGCTTTTTCGTTCGGTCTGCATTTTCAATCTCATATCCAGGCTACGGTCAGAGTACGTAGAGCAGCTCATCTCCGACATCGCTAGTTATTATGGCTACAATGACTTCCTTGCCGAGAAGCTGTTCCAGCTTTTTCCAGTTTCTGAGGCATGTGGTGTTCTAGCTCTCTATATGTCTTGTGCTTACGTTCTGCAGGCGATCGAGTTCTTCGAAGCAAATGAGGTATCAAGACCAGTAACCATCCGAACGAATACGCTCAAAACACGGAGACGAGACCTTGCGCAAGCCCTCATTAACCGCGGTGTCAATCTCGAGCCGATAGGCAAATGGACCAATGTTGGTCTTCAAGTCTTTGAAAGTAGCGTACCAATAGGTGTGTATGAATCTCCTCCTCGTGAGTCGTGCGGTGCTAATGGTTCATAATAGGTGCGACACCAGAATATCTCTCTGGTCACTATATGCTTCAGGCTGCGTCATCGTTCCTTCCTGTCATTTCGTTATCACCTCAACCAAATGAACGTGTACTTGACATGGCATCCGCCCCTGGAGGCAAGACAACGCATATCGCTGCACTCCTACGAAACACGGGCATCGTTTTTGCTAACGATGCGAACAAAGCACGGACGAAGAGTCTAACGGCCAATGTACACCGCCTAGGGTGCAAAAACGTCATTGTTTGCTCATACGATGGCCGGGAGTTTCCCAAGGTGATGGGCGGGTTTGACAGAGTGCTTCTGGATGCTCCGTGTAGCGGAACCGGTGTCATCAGCAAGGACTCAAGTGTGAAGGTCAACAAGGTAATATTTCCACCGTCTAGTCAAGCTTCTTGCTTGTGCTGATACACTTATATAGTCCGAACGCGATTTCCACCTCCTTTCACACCTCCAGAAGCAGCTTATCCTATGCGCCATCGACAGCGTCTCTCCTGACTCCAAAACGGGAGGATTTCTGGTCTATTCCACGTGTTCCGTCACTGTTGATGAAAACGAAGCTGTCGTCGATTATGCACTGCGGAAGCGCCCGAACGTGAAACTTGTGGACACTGGCCTCGGCTTTGGCAGGGACGGTTTTACGAAGTATCGCGGAAAGACCTTCCACCCGAGCGTGAAACTGACAAAGAGATTTTACCCACATGTGCACAACATGGACGGGTTCTATGTCGCGAAGTTCAAGGTGGAAAAGCGTGCTAAAGTCAAAGCTGGTGCGCAGGGCGTCGAGTCAGCCGACGTGAAGGATGTAGGCGAGCAGCAGGAAGACGTTGGATTTGATTCGGAGGAGGACAGAGCGTTCATTGAAGGTCAGTTTATCAAATTTAATATTTAATATTATTGCTCATGTCATTTTTTTTTTCAGAGGGGAAACGTAGACAGCTGAAGGCTAAGGGGTTGCGCGTACCTCGCAGACGACAATCGGACGTAACGGCTGAGGTTGCGAAAACAGCCGCATGATATACGTCAACGTCGAATGTACCTTCGCCGATATCACACTCGCAAGACATAAATAGTACACCGTTGTGACTCGCTGTTACGGTAGCTAATCCAATCCAAACATCTGATAAGTATATTGTTCTGATGGCATTGTACTTGCATAATAATAAGTGGTTCATCGGTGCGAGACGAACGGAATACCTTGCAAATGAGGCTAGCTAACCACAGGACGGTTGCAGTACCTCGGCGCAGCTGGGTAGCTGAGTACAGTAATCCCCACTTGGCATCGTTCGCGGTGCCATCATCAAATCACAGCAAAGCTGCCCAGTGATATTTCCCCAGCTGTTACGATACCCGGTGCTTCATTCGCACTGTGAGAGCAGGTGAGAGCTGAACAGTACCGGCAACCCCCACAGCAAGAGCATCACAAATTTCCGGCAAAGGGTGAGTTGGGCGTAAGTAGCGAGCTTCTTTACATATTAGAAGTAACTATCTTTGTCACCCTCAGAAGTACCGCGGTAAAATTAGTCCTCCATTGACGGGTGCCTTGAACTCTCTTGAACCGCGGTAAAAGCCCTGCAAAAGGAAATACACATACTTCCATAGATATGTATGGAATGTTCTGAGTGGGTAAATGCCTGTACGGGCATTGGAAAGCTCTATTCAACTCACCCGCAAACGACAGTAATCTGAATTCTTCGCGATAGCGTCGACAATCAAATAACTGCCGTGTCGATTGCCACCATAAATTTATGAAAATGAAACCCCCTGAATTTGTCCTTCTATCGATCATTTGTCGCAATCAAAATGATACGGCTGGGATAAGAACACCACACCTATCTGCCTTCCTAGCAGAGACTCTGGAGTGCACACATACCATACGTCAATGTACGCGCAGATAGCAAACAGTAGTCCCATTACGCCGTAGCCATGAAGCGTATTGTGGGGCTCGCATGAAAGATTCATCCACGACAAGGCAGATACTATATGTACACACTTTTTGACAGTCAGATAAGGGGGCCGCACGGAGCTGTGGATACTATCAAGAGTGAAATTATTCGCGAGATCAAGGTCACGCAATACGCATGTCAGTGCATTCCAGCTTCAAAACTGGAAATGATAGCAGGATATACGGCTCCATTCTTCGTAAACAGAGCATTTCGAGATACAAGTGCTGGTCGGAGAAGAGAAGCTCTTTGACCGCAATGACGGCGAGTTGGACTGCATTAGTTGTGCGAGAAAAGTGTAGTCACTTGTTGTCATGATGAAATGATCTTTTCTCACCATAACGTGGGCTTGAATGAAAACTCAGCACGCCACAGCGGTAACGTTGAGTTCTTGTGGGGACTGTGCGCGTAAGTGGCGGGAGATATGGATTATGGTTCATGACAAGAGTGAGAAGTAATCCTGCAGGCTAGCAGCGGCACTGACCAAAAAAAGTGACTTGTGCACAAGTACTTAAACTAACGAGAAAAGCGCCAAGAAGCTTCTTTAGCCACGTGAGAGGGATAAAACATTGCGCTAGAAGTTCTTTGTGCAGATATGATATGATTTGAACACAAGATATGAGGCCTATGAGGTATTACTTAGGCGAATCCATTGATCCTCTGCAGTGCCATGGTGAGTCCGTGCCCGTTCAGAGGAAACTCGTTGAATTGCTCGGCGTTGGATGTGATCGGTGTCGAATGTCTCGTGATCTGACTTTGGTAGTGACGTGATCCGGAAGCACTGGAACCTTCCTTTTTCTCCTTTTGGGTTCGTCTCATCCTGGCGCTTTTGTTGCACCCTACGCCCAACCGCACGGGCCATGTCTTCAGACTCTCATGTTCCCCTTTGTTAACTTATGTTTAGTTCTTTTCTTCGTGGTTTTAATCGAAAATATTACCTCTTCACGCTAAGCGCCGTGAGAGAGAAGATGACTTAAAATGGGAATAAAATGAATAGGAAAGAGTCAAGAAATTAGGTTAGCTGCTTTGTTTGGCGCGTAAAGCGGAGCCAAATAAGGATAAGAGAGGCCGAATTTGTTTTCAAACCGTATCTCTTCCTCTCTCTTCTTCCTCTCTTCTAGCCTTTAGGCCCAGCGCTGCGTAGCACGCTCTTCTCTCTCTTCTCAATTTATTGTCTTTCCTGTTCGTACATTCCTCGTTGTCCCCCTCATTCACTTCCTTATACAGCTTTTACAGCTCACATACGCATTTTTTGCCATAATGTCTGCTACTGAGGCACCCGTTCTCGCCACTACTGAGGAAGTCAAGGCTGTCGAGACTCCCGTCGCTGAACCCGCACCCGCCGCAGAGCCGGCTGAAGAGCCTGCCGCCACCGTAATTGTCACCGTTTGTTAACTCATCCCTGTGTCTCTGACCCTGTATTCAGGAAGCTCCAAAGGAAGAGGAAGTCAAGGCTGACGTGAGTTGTTCAAAGATTTTTTCCGTTTGTTTTCCAAGTTACTGAAGTGCTCATCTTTTTCAGGAGCCCGCCGCTGAGGCCCCTGCAGAGGCCGCTACTGAGGAGGTCAAGGCAGTACGTGTCATTTGATGGTTCCTTTAAGTCATCATGATTCGAACATCCCGTAGGAGGCTCCCAAGAAGGAGGACCGCCCCAAGAGCCCAGGCCTCCTTGCCAAGCTCCTTGCTCCCTTCAAGGACAGCAAGAATAAGGAGAAGAAGCCCAAGAGCCCCAAGAAAGAAAAGAAGAAGGAATTGAAGGAGGAGGTGAGTATTCATTTTCATCCCAACAGCATCGTACTTGATATTTTTTTTTTTTCGTTTGTTAGGCTGCTCTAGCTCCTGCCACTGAGGAGCCTTCTAAGGAAGAAGCAGCTCCCACTGAGGCTCCAGCTGAGGAGGCACCTGCTGTTGCTGAGCCTGCTGCTGAGGAGGCTCCGGCTGAACCTGTCAAAGAAACGTACGTGTGCTGTCATCTGGAATCCACATGGACTGATTAATCTCAGCGAGACCGCCGCCGCCGAGGTCCCTGCTGCAGAGCCTGCACCTGAGGTTGCCGCAGAGCCTGCTCCAGTTGAGGCCCCCAAGGTATATTTATTCATTAAGAATGATACAATGAGCTCATGGTTGCTGCAGGATGACAAGAAAGAGAAGGAAAACAGGGCTGCAAAGGTTGGACGTCGCTTGTCTGCTCGCGTGGGTGAACTCTTCAAATCCAAGACAAAGGAGGTCTCGACACCTGCGAAGGTAGATGAGCACCCCCCCAAGATCGACGAGCCTGCTCCTGTCGCTCCTCTCGAGGATCCCGCAAGTCCGGAGGCTGTTGCACCTGTCGTCGAGGATGTCCCTGCTGAACCCGCCCCTGTCGTTGCCCCTATGGTAGCGGCTACTGCATAAGTGGTAAACTCACTACCGTTGGTAACCTCATGAACGACACGAGCGTACATTCATCTGCTCTTCTTTATTACTTTGATATGTTGAGCGGCCGTCTCGTTCCACGAGATGATGGCGCTATCAGGGTCCCTTCATTCATTTTCCTCATGTCTTTTACCCTGCCTTTTCCTTGCTACATTACTCGTTGGATTGGTCCTTTGCTTTCTTTTGACGACTTACTATCATGACTACACCCTGATCCGTGTTCTCACCACTTAATGTTGATCCTGATCATCGATACCCCTTACTTTTGCTATGGTTGGATCAGTTGGAAAGTTTCATCTTGTAATGTTGCATGAATTTCCGGATTAAGGCATGAGTGACTCGACTCGCAGGTGTGCAATCAACAAAATCTTGAATACCTTTTGGACTACTTTGCCTCAGGATGTCATCGTCTACTGGCAAAGAAAAATTGATCACAGATGAAGAAGAGGTCCTGCAAGCAGTTATTCTTGCCGATAGTTTCAACAAGCGGTTTAAGCCGCTAACCACCCATAAGCCTCGAGTGAGTCATGCTATACGACGAAGCCACACGATCTCTCATTGCTCAGGGCATGATTAGTGCCTTCTGCCTATATGTAATGCACCATTGCTCGACTGGACATTCGAAAGCCTGGCTCTAGCTGGTGTCCAGGAGATCTTTGTGATATGTAGATCACATGCGGAATTGGTCAAGGCTGCGATCAAGTGAGTCCCTGAACTATTGTTCTCCTCGATCATGGCGGTTAACTGTGACTCAGGAATTCGAAGTGGTCTAAGCCTGGCACAGGCCTCAAGATCGTCCCAATTGTGACTGCGAAGGAGACATTCACACCGGGAGATGCCATGCGCGATATATACACCCATGGGATCATCACATCAGATTTCGTCCTTGTTACTGGTGACCTCGTGAGCAACATACGTATAGGCGAGGTCGTACGTCAGCACAAGGAGAGGAGGAAAACGGACAAGGACGCTATGATGACGATGGTAGTCAAACAGAGCGGTGTAAACCATCGAACGCGGTGCGCCAGCCGTTTAACTGTGTCGTTACTAGACTCATTTACTCTTTTTAGTTCGAAGGGTGACTCTGCGGTGTTCGTCTTAGATCCAGAGACATCCCAGTGCCTGCATTATGAGGCGGTGACTGGCTACCCACCGAAGAAATACGCAAGGATACCACGTGAAATTTTGAATGAACACCCTGAGGTAGACATCCGAAACGACCTCATTGATTGCTCAATAGATATTTGTTCCGTGGAGGTGCGTCTAGCGTACTTTTTTGCTCCATTCGCCTGAGATTGATCAGTGCCTTTGCCTTGTGTGCAGGTGCCGTCACTGTTCCAAGACAACTTTGACTATGGTGACATTCGAAGGGATTTCGTTCACGGTGTCCTTACGTCTGACTTACTCATGAAAAATATCTATTGCTACATTGCCAAAGAAGGTTACGCTGCTCGTGTCAAGGATACTCGGAGCTTTGACTCCATCAGGTTAGTCCCAAACTCCCCTTGACGTCCATTCGCACTCAACAGATCGCAGCAAAGATATTCTTTCGAGATGGACGTTCCCTCTAGTGCCGGATGACAACCACCCTGGTGGTCATTCCTATGAGCACCTACGGGGAAACAAATACATCGCAAAGGATAACTCTGTGATACTCTCTCGGTAAGGATATTTTAACTTGCGCCAACCATATACCCACTCTTGGAGACATCAGGACGTGCAAGATCGGAAATAATACGCTCATTGGTTCAAAATCACAGATAGCTGATAATGCTCAGGTCACGGCATCTGTTCTTGGCCAGCGATGCACCGTTGGTGCGGGCAGTATAGTCCGCAACTCTTATCTCTTTGATGGCGTAGTCATCGGTCCGAACTGCGTCGTCGAGCATAGCATAATCGGATCAGGCGTGCAAATCAAGGAACGCACTCGTGTAGAACGGGGATGTCTGATCGCTGATGGCGTCGTTGTCGGTCCCCATGCAAGACTAGCGCCATTTTCAAGACTGTCCAAGCGGCGGTCGGACGGTGACGAGGATGACGAGGACGAGGACGATGACCAAGAACAAGCGGACGAAGAGGACGAAGAGGACGAAGAGGACAACGAAAGTGATGATGGCGACGACGAGGATGAAGATGAAGATGAGGTCGACTCAGAGCTAGAGGAGGTAGAAGCGAGTGAGTACAGTTAACGTCCTCTCGGAAACGCAACTGATCGTTTCCTTTTCTCTCAAGACCAAGATGCCGAAGCTCTTGCAAAACTTGGTTCTGATACCAATGCGATAATTTGGCCACCATCGACTGTAAACGAGGACGAAGAGGTTGATGAGCTTGAGCACCCTGATAATCAGCGCTTGATGCGAATAGGTAGGTCTTCGAATCACGCACTTGCTTGACAGTACGCTGAATATTTGTTCCAGGCGACAACGCATCAGATCTCGTTCTCTCAGATGCTGGCTCTGTCACTTCGTCAGAGTCGGAGTCAGAGTCCGACTCTGACTCTGACGGCGAGCGGTTTGAGGGCTCAAACCCCAGTTCCTCGACCACTTCACTTCCACTCAGTACACCTTCAAACCTGGTTGCTCAGGCAGACTCAGCAGCGATATCAGAATTTCAGCAGGAAGTCAAGCAATCGCTCGATCGTGCATTTGCAGAGGGCCACTCCGTCGATAACGCCGCTGTGGAGCTCAAGACGTTGCGTATGGCGAGCAATGTATCTCTCCGCCTAGTCCGCGATGCAGTGATCGCAGGCATCGTAAGCCGGATCAAAATTATGGGAGATGGGGCTATTTCGCAGCGAAAGGAGATTGCTAGTATGATTGCTCGATGGGGAGGGCTGATTGACAAGATTGGAGGGGTAGATCCGGTGGAAACGGTTGAGCTTCTTCAGGTATGTGTTCTGCGCAGGTTATTTTGGGAGCGGCTCAGAGCTGTCGTCTATCGCAGGAACATTGTGCTTCATCAGATCGCTTGCCCCTGTTCGGCCAAATTCTTGCCGCTCTCTACCAGGATGACATAGTTGACGAGGATGACATCCGTGCATGGCATGCAAAACCCGAGTCTCAGGGCGAAGGCGTTAAACCCACGTCTCTACAAGAAAACTACAAGAAATGCTGGGTTACTGGAGCTCATATGATCAAACAGTTTGATGAGCAAGATAGTGATGAAGAATCGGAGGAAGAATCGGAGGCAGACGCGGACGATGACGATGACGGTGAATCGGGGACAGGAAATCCTGCTGTCAAACCTTTAGAAAGGGAACACAATTCTTCTAAAGACGCAAGTTCTTCGGAAGAGGATTCGAGCGAAGAAACCTCGAACGAGGGTGACGAGTACAGCACTGGCGAAGATGGCAGCGAACAAGATGACTTGCCATAATACAAAGTCCTGCGCGAATAGAAATCTATGGTGTAGATGTTTCCTTAGATGTGCTCTTGGTTCGTTGCAAATGCTCGTAATGAGTCGAATGGTCTAATTCGCGTTCTTCTCTTGAGCACGAAAGACTTTTAGAAGGAACGAATTTCTTCCTTCGGCTATGAAGGTTTGGCTATGGGCGTTTAGGACCATAGTAACGTTGCAGTGTAAAGCTCGAAATAAGAACTCGATTAATACTAGTACTAGTAGAGGCAATTGTGCGACTGATACAATATTACAAGTCCAAAGGTATGAATGCTGATTTTACATGTTGATCGTGAATACGTCAAGAGGAACGTTCTTTATCCTTTCGCATGCACGATTCAACTCTGATATAAGAAACGAGTCAATGGCTGTAAGAAGAGACAAAAATAGGAAGTGCGTGAAACTCGCCTAAATCGCTATGACGTACTGCTCAGTACTTCAAAATGATGTAGAGTGCTACATTAATACAATGAGCAAGCCGATAGCGAATAAAGACCACAATGGACACACCATGGATAATTCCTGGACTGAGAACCAAGAGTAGTCAGTCGAGACGTTCGATACTGCGGAAGGATAAAATGGTCTCACATATCTAAAGCAAACACAGGTTAGCGCTGAACGGAATACAGCATTTGAAAGAGCACTCACATCCTGAGATGGAAAGGAGCACGAGCAGTTATAACCAGATTATTTGCAGGATATGGGACGTGCTTACCAAGGATTGTTAGCAAGATGTTAATGAGCTGACACAAAAGTCAGCCTTGCATACACGTGTGACAACAACAAACCCACCAGATCTGCGCCACACCCTCGTTCCAAGAATACGCCCACAGGAGGAAGAATAATGGCAAAGCTGAGTGGTCGGTCGGTGAGCTCATGGGAGGACATTAGTTATACGTGTAGCTTGCGACTTACATTATCTAGAAGTTCATTAGAGAAGTATATTCCCAGCATGTTCAATCGGAAATCGACGAAAATGAAGAAAGTACCTTGCAAATGTCAGACGCTGTGAAAGGCATGTCGATATGATTAATTAGGTTATGAGGAGAGGTTATGAGGAGAGGGTTGTGTGCAGTGAAAATGAATGAGGGGTGCTATTATATATGGTACACTCCCTGTGACGTCACACTAGATTAGGTGGAGTTGGCTGGGGCTTTGGGCTATACGTCTGTGACGCGATTTTCACGTGGCTTGAAATCAGTTTGCCGTGGATTTGCCTGCCAGTGGGTCAGCGAAAGAACTGGCTTTGGCCAGTATCGAAGAACTCAATCTGCCGAAGAGCATATTAAATGAAAGAAGGTACTTGATAAGAAGTCATGCATGCTGGGCTGGATTTCTTGCAGGAGTGTGTAATTCGTGAACATGGAAGGAGACGCTGTTTGGACAGAAACCCAAGTGGAAGTTCGTTGTACCCAAGTTGTACCTGGACGAAGCGGGTGGTACAGAGCTTGACACGGCGGCTAGAATAGCGAGTTTCCCATGCGCGGTTAGTATCGCTCAAGACACACCCAGCTCATATAAACTACCCAAGTCAAGACTCAAGTTGAACGAGATGGGAAGCGGAAATGAGTGAGGCTTCTCAACATTTGATGCTCATCCGACCACATAAGAGACGCCCGGGCGTATGATAAGCACATCAAGCTTCAACGTTCAACTTTGCTTTGAGCTTCGAAAACTTGAATGAGCCTGGCGCTAGTGGCTGTGTTCATGAAGGTTATTACACCCCGTGACCTACCGCGAGGTCAACGTTCAAGATACCGCTCAATCTCCCTTCTATTAGGGCCTACCTAGGGGAGACTAAGATACCGCAGAATTCAGCACAGTCTATACGGTAGGTATCCCAAGCTGGAGAAATCCACCTCATTTTTTCTCATACTCAGCAGACCACCTAGCCAACGATGGACCCTCTAGTGGAATACTCAAACATATCTTATATTCAGTCTGAACCACATGACAATTTCCATAACTTCGACATCTACATCCCGAAACAATATGGAATACGGAATACTCCTGGTGAACAGCCTCATGGTTCACTACCCCCCCTAGTTTGCTTCATACATGGTGGTGCATGGAGGAGGTGGGTTACCTTCATTTATTCACTCACCTAGCCTCATCCCCTCGTGTACTTCAGCGAAGATAAGCTCGATCACGCTGAAATGGCCCGTAGGCTCGTGACTGTTACTGGATACGCAGTGGCCGTTCCAAATTACCGTCTGTCTCCTCGTGAAACGACGGAAGCCAATGCGATACGCCATCCTGAACACGCGAAAGATGTGCTGTGCTTCCTCAGATTTATCTTAGTTTGGGGAGGTCCAGAGGGCATCAATGTCTATGATCCAAACAGATTGTGTTTGATGGGGCATAGCTGCAGTGCACATATATTGTCATCAATCTTCCTCGAGGCTACCCAAGGCGAGGATCCTTTACGCCCACCACTCGAGCTTCTCAAGAATACAAAAGCCATAATCACATCAGAGGGAATATACGACATCGATCTCCTTCTCTCAAGTTTCCCCTCTTATAGGGCTTGGTTTATTGAGGCCGCATTTGGTCGGCGGAGTACTTACCAGGACGTTTCAGTTACGAAGATGACTCCGAGGGTGGAGTGCCATCACCTGCACTGGTTGATTGTGCATTCCAAAGGGGATACTATAGTCGATGAAGCTCAGAGCGAAGCAATGTATCAGCACTTACTTCACAACATCACTCATGTCACAAAGAACTTTGAAGAACTCAAGGAAGAGCATAATACCATACTAGCAGGCGAAGAATTTGTGAAAATGGTAGGACAATACATTCTAGATAAACTACCTCCATCTACTTGATACTTATCGAACATTATCGAAACTCCCGTTGCTACAATATAGTTGCTTCCGTCAGGCCTTCAAATGCATCTTCAAGACACGCAGCAGCTCTCTCACAGTCACCTAGCGTGTTGTACAATGGTGCGGGGGCTAAGCGAATCACGTTGGGTTTTCTCTTGTCTCCAACCACGCCCTGTACGGACAGAGCATTCGCCACTTTTTCCATCACGTCTGAATCGGGTGGCAGAAATAGAAGCGATAGCTGAGAACCCCGAGACTCGGGATCACGGGGCGTGATGATGGTGAATCCAGATTGATCCTGCTGTGTGGTGTGATCTTTTCCGCCCGCACCACCGCGAAACAGGTATCGCGCGGAAACCTCATTGACAGGGACGTAAAATCTTGACTTCATGAGCCTTGTCTCCAATTCGGAAGTTAACTGAAGCGAGCGCTCGCGCAGGGGACCCATCATGCCGACTTCCTTGAAGATCTGTAAAGAACCTAGAAGCGATACGGTTGCAAGGACTGGTGGGTTGGACTGCTGAAATCCTTGTGCACCAGGGATAGCTGAAAACTGAGGAGGCATGTCAAATCTGGTAGCTGGATCATGCCCGAACCACCCCGCATACCTGAAAGTAACACCGTTTAGAACACCCCAACAAAGGGAGAATGCAGCAATGACAAAAACGATTACGCACTGGGGCTGCAAGATATTTTCCCATTTTTTATGGACGAAAAGTCCGCCAACTCCCCCAGGACCTGAGTTTAGATATTTGTATGAGCACCATACGGCGAAATCGACACCCCAGTCGTGAAGCGCCATGGGAACATTCCCAATAGCATGGGCGAGGTCCCAGCCGCAAATACACCCCTTCGAAGATTGAACGAAGTGGTCAACACATGTTTGGCAGACAAAAGAAGTGATATGCGGGGTAAATGAATGTAGCGGATCGTCGCCTGTCCTTTCACGTCATGACAGTGACAGATGATGAAAAATATACGTAATCGAGGAAGAGGGTCGGACTATTTACCTGTGCCTTGGCTGCATTGGTGATAGCCTTCATGGGAAACCATTGACCAGTGTAATACTGCACGCCGCTGAAAATCACAAGAGCAATCGAGGGGCCCTCTTTGGTGATCAAGTCGAGTATGTCTGATCCGCGTAGTGTATATTCGCCTTCGCGAGGCCACATTTCAATGATGGCCTCGTTCGGGTCATATCCGTGCAGACGAGCCTGGGAATCAAACGCGTACTATGCATGTGTAAGAAACAGAGGAAGGTGCAAGTGCCAGCCATTCACCTGATCCGATGGAAAGGCCTGGCCTTCACATAAGATCTTGAAACGTCCAGCAGCAGGTTTGTAAAATGTCGCCATCATTAGATGTAGGTTCGCAGTCAGAGTGCCCATACACGCCACCTCATTCTCTGAGGCACCTAGAATCCATCAGGTACGGCATCAGGGCTTCTCGAGCTCCCTGCAAAGGTAAGATTTCATAGTACTTACCCACCAAATCGGCGAGCGAAGGGGTGACTGTATCGGTGATGTTCACCCACTCGCGGCCATAAGGGTGCGCAAAGTGCCCTTCGACGGCTCTGGAAGTTTTTTGTACGCAAGAAATATGTCAGCAAACAAGTGACAGTGATAAGGGACGGGTCGCAGTTCTCAGGGATGCGGAGCACGTACCGTGTCCCCCAAACATGTAATTCGTCCTGCAGGAGAGCCTTGGACCTTTTGTTAAGTGGACCAAGAGAGTTCCCGCAAAGATACGTGCATCTCTGGTCGGCTGGATGACCCGAGCTCAGTGATATGAATGTTATGTAACGAAGAAGTTCACCATTTTCTTCTGGAACAGCTGTAGCTCCGATGTCTTCATTTGATGGAATGATGAATTGGTCAGAGAGCGCTTTGTCGACTCGGATGTTGGACATATCTACCAGGGTGGGTGAACGAACGTGGAGGGAATCAGATGTAAAGTATATGTGAGCACCCAATCAGGCAGTACCTGAGGCCTGACTCACGGAAGCATAGTGATTAATGTGGAGAATTGAAAAACCCTCTGTAATATTCCGCTGTCGTTGTCTCGCGAGTCCCAAGCGGGAGTGAATGTTTTTTGCTCTTTTTTTTTTTCTTATCGGGGGAACTGTCTTATTGGGGGGCCGTGCATGAAGGAAAGTTCTATACATTATCTCGACATTAATATAATATAGGCCACGCTTACAATGAGTCAATAGTAGTTAGTTTTGGGGAAGACTACTAGTAGTATGAATATTTTTCTTTCAAATATATATATATAAGCATTAAGCCAGAACGGTTGGCGAGACTTAAGGGATTGCTCAGGGACAGGTAGCGAGCTGATCTGAGATCCTTCATTACTTCCATCTTGGGATGACTAAGAATGTCACACAGTTGAGGCTTGGTGAGCTATTGAACCTGATCACAAAGCCACTTCTCCGTGGTCGGGTCATGAGCGGTAATATTCGTCCCCTCGATAACAGCCGTAAAGTCGTTGTCGTTGGTGCGGGCCCAGTGGGATGTCTTGCGGCAATTGCCTTTGCTAAGATGAATTGGCAAGTCGAAATATACGAATCGAGACCAGGTAAAGAGGGACAATGCCAACTTCTGGTCACACAATGTCTTGATTATCTTTCCAGATTTACGGCTACCATCTTCGAAAGTAGCTACTCAACAGCGATCTATCAACCTCGCCATTTCGTCACGCGGCATTGCCGCTCTACGAGCTGTTGATGCCTCTGCAGCTGACAGGTTTATGGAGACGGTCATCCCCATGCGCGGGCGGATGATCCACGATAGACATGGAAATTTGCAAAGCCAACCATATGATAGGGATGGTCAGGTGGGTTTGTCTGTCCCTGTATTTTGCCACGGCTCTGTGATTAGTTTATATTGACCTCCGATCTTCTGTGTTTATTCATTTTCGCCGCAGTGTATTAATTCCATAGACCGCGCTCTTCTGAACGAAGAGCTGCTGGAAGAGGCCTCGGCCGTGCCGAACATTCGTTTGGCCTTTAAGCATAAGGTTCTTTCGGCTGATTTCGACCAAAGAGTGTTAGTTGTCCAAGATGTCACTTCGGGAACGGACATCCGAGTCAACTTCGACTTGTGTATCGGTGCAGATGGGAGTTATTCTGTCATAAGGAGACAGTTGATGAGGGTCGTGAGGTTAGTAGATTTTCGCATTTAAGATATATACTGATACTGATGGGCTTCTCAGAATGAATTTTCAGCAAGAATATATACCTCATGAATATATTGAACTTAAAGTGCCGGCAGGACAGGACGAGCACGGCAAACCTACCTTCCTCCTTGATCCGAATCACCTCCACATATGGCCTCGCCACTCCTTCATGCTCATCGCACTGCCAAACAAAGTAATCACACATTTAGCTTCTATGTGCTTCCCACCTGACAATATATGATTTCAGGATAAGAGTTTTACTTGCACCCTCTTCGCCCCCACTGTCGAGTTTGATCGTTTGATCACTCGCGAAGACATCCTGTTGTGGTTCCAGAATCATTTCCCGGATGCACTTTCGCTACTTGGCGAAGACAAATTGCTAGAAGATTTTAAGGAAAACCCCCGCAGCCCCCTGATTACAACGAAGGTACCTCTTTTTTTGTTTCACATGAGCATCAATTCAAGAGCTAATTGTCGCCATTGGTGGACTAGGTGATGCCTTATCATTACAAAGATCGGTGTGTGATTCTCGGTGATGCTGCCCACTCAATGGTTCCCTTTTACGGACAAGGGCTTAACTGCGGTCTCGAGGATGTTCGGGTATTGCTCACGCTGTTGCGAGAAGAATGCGTTATCCCTTGTGCACCTATGCCCGGTTCAGGAGACCCAGACTTCATAGACCAGAAGCTATGTAAAGCACTGTCTCGCTATTCTGAAAGCAGGCACGAAGATGTCGTTGCCATATGCAAACTTGCAATGGACAATTAGTACGTGAAGTAACTTGGCGTCAATTGTTGGGTTTCCTTTATTGACCTTCCCGTTAGCGTTGAAATGCGCCACTCCGTAACAACGCCGTTCTACATCTTCAGAAAAGCGCTCGAGGACTTTCTATTTTCGTTGACCTGTCCTCGCCCAACTTCCGTTTCGTCCATGGCCGAACCTCTGTCTCACATTGCTTTTCCCACCGTCAATCCTCGAGGCTGGCTACCTCTCTACACCATGGTTACGTTCCGCCCCGATATTAGCTATGCTACTGCTAGAAGGAAAGCAGCCCGACAGGCTATCATACTCACTACTATAGCCAGACTCGGAACCGTTGCTGTGGGTGCTACAAGCTTCTACTTTACGTTGAGAACGTTACGTTGGCTGTGAAGTGAAGGAATGATATCTTGACTTGTTGGAATTGTTGGACCTCGTGCTTTCGACGGAGTTGGCGGGTGCATTCGCTGAAGCTTTTATATAAATGTATAATTTTATATTCTGCGGTCGTGAGCGCAAGCAGAGCATTTGAGCGGTGATTAATTTGGACATTTGGAATTAATTCGCAGAAGGATGGATGGGAGTGTGTGCTCAGTCTGACCGGTACCCGATTCGTCCACCTTGAGGAGAATGTGCCAGCTTTCAAGTCGACCTGAAATCCTAGATCTTCTGCGTTCACATGCAAATAAAAATAAGCAGGACGTGTGTACAATTTCTGTGGCAGAGGTTACGTGACCTCCCAGTAAAAGTGACATTATATAGTCTAGATATCGTGCGCCCTAGTAAAAACATAAAATGGTACTAATCATGTCAAATCGTACAGCTGGTAGAGGAAAGCGATAGAAGCAATGTGGATACGGGACAAGAGCGTAGATAATCCACAAATGAGGAGGCCTGCGTCTTATGTCTTCTTCGGTGGCCGACCCCGCTTTCTCTTTGTACTTGATTCTGCAGCATCAGGTGCTGGTTCTGAGGTTGTGCTAGTTGGGGCTTCTGCCTTTGCCTTAGGTGGGCGACCGCGCTTGCGTTTGGTAGGGGGTTCACCATCAACAGCTTCCTCCTTCTTCTCCTGCCGATGTGTCAGCACATGCAGAAATAGAGGACGAAATATGCACCTTCGGAGGCCGACCGCGTTTCCTCTTAGTGCCAGCATCTGTTGCTGCGGTGGCGGATGTCCCCCCTGACTTCTTGTTCTTGCTTCCCTTAGGCCGACCACGTCCCCTTTTAGCAGGGCTAGCCTCTGCTGCACCTGCATATGACGGGAATGGGGGGCAGTTGACAAGCTGAGCTACTTCCGACTGAAAACGATAAGGCAAGGGGTAACTCACCCTCATTCTCGTCGACTTGTTGTTCCTCCTCGAGTTCCTCCTGTGATTTATCTCGCACTTCCTCTTGCTGTGGCGAAGTAGACATTTTGGATGTCTATGACCAGGAGGATAGATAAAATCGACGGCGTGCAGGAGATGACGTCCGCGTCGAGGTCAGAGAAGGAAAGGCGGGGAAAGGGTGTGTGCCCTTGTTTTATCGAATATTCCCCCTACCGAATATAGTGGGCATGAATTGTTCCCTCGCGTGGAATCTGGACCAAAAGTGGGTTATATTATTATCGCTGAGCATCTTCTGTGCATTTGCCCCCTGGTATTCGGGGACATACGTACGTAAATGGACGACTGAGGATTAGAGAAATTCATTATTACTGAGAGGAATGGGATACTCTCAGGGAGATTGCCACCGCCTGACAGCAGTGCGGTACTCGCTCGACATGCGTTTCATGGATGGAACAGGAAATCACTGTTGATCGTTGTTGACACGAGCATGGGGTTTCTGTTTCTGCCTTCTGCTAAGGAAACACATTGATTTACTGTGAACAGCATGCTACACATGTGCATATGTCATTTTTTTTAGATATATGCACGTATATCATGTCGTCCGTACCGTGCGGACGGTTTCTGCCACAAATTTCCAGGATGCAGGCAACATACTTACGACGGAATCCAGTCCTTTAGGCCGCCGATCGGCGATTCGCGGTTTAGAACGCCACTCAGGGGTCGATTCCATGATCAGATGGAGAAAAAGAAATAAAGACGACACTAACAGACAAACATTGTTGCATTTTTCTTGAAGTAGGAGTTTGCGGTTCCCCGCGCGCCGCAAGGAGGGCGGGCCGCGGAGTAAGTTCAGTCGCCGATATAATTAGAAGATTCTCACGCTATCCAGAATGGGTACGTGGAAGTCTACGTCACGGCGGATAAGTCATTGGATATTTGGTATAGCTGATCCATGCAGCCTCCTCGAGCTATCGTGTTCGCTCTATTATATGGCCTGTCCCTCACTCAAGCAAGGCTACTGTACTCCGGCCCAGAGGATATCTACGCCTTCCCAAAGCATCGCGTGACGTTTCTGAATAATCTTCCAGTGCATAATGAAACAGTTGAACGCTGGCTTCGTGACGGGCTACGAGGCGGCGAAAGAGAATTCTTAAACGATGTATGGGATGAGCCTGTGTGGCATTCTCAAGCGGTGTACAAGGGCATAGGTAGCTCTGAGCTTGAAAAGTTAAATGACGCCTCGCAGATCTGTACGTCCCCTCATGTATATTTGCACTTCATTTATTGGAAGTTACTTTGGAATCTAGCACACCCCCCGATACCAGAAAATTCTGGATATATGCTGAAACCTATGAAAATGGGTTCAGACAATGAATTCATTTGTCTGATCCCCCCTTCCCGTGATACTCCAGTACCAGCGCAGGAAAATATTGACCACGATGCGATCTTAAGTAATGGCTGGTCACTGCTTGAACCTTTGTCCGGAAAATGTCTTTATGTGCGGCACTCATCTTATTATCAGTCCAAAAGATCCCTGAATTTTGTCTTTGCAGCACCGGCAAACGTGGTTCACTTATTCATACTGTCACAATCAAGACATCAGACAGTTCAAGGAACTCGCTCACACGCAACCTCGCCCAGCCGGTAATTTATTTCCCATCCAGTGATGTATGAATCGCTCACCCATATCTAGGAGCTTATGAACCCACTGAGGATCCAGAAGTATGTGTCATGATATTATTTGGAAGTGCTTTCTAAGTAATTGGATAGTGGGAATCATTTACTCTAGGACGTGCTCCTTCCGTAGGAGAACCGGGAGCTGACATAGTTACTACGGATCACCACGCTCAGGTCGCAAACCTTGAAGTTGCCCATGGTCCAGGCTCCCGTTATCTTGTGCAACGATGGGGTGATGGCACATTTTGTGAAAAAACAGGAAAACCTCGTGAAGTCGAAGTTCAGGTAGTTTTTTAAATTTTTAAATTTCTTCAATGCGCTCAAATAATTAGTGCAGTTCCATTGCTCGATGACGATGACTGACTCTATCCTTCTCGTACGAGAGGCAAAGACTTGCTCCTATGTGCTAATCGTACAGACCCCACGTCTTTGTGGAGAGCCTGGGTTTAAATCGCGGGCAGAATTACCGGAGCAGACTTTTATCCGTTGTCGGCAAATTATCAATTCTGCGTTGGACTCTGAAACCACCTATCTCGAACAGCGAAACCCTAACGATCACCGAATACGGCACGATTTTGACCAACCTTCGCACCTGAATCGCGAGACACGTTTCGCTGTGCCATTACCCGCGGCTAAGAGTTCACTGGGTCCAGGCATAGTTCAAAGCGAAGACCCATGGGACGGTATATTGAAGCGCACAATAGAAGCCACAATGGATGCGTTAATGGATACTCCCGAATTTCAGTCCTTGTCGGGCGAAAACGCTCAGGTCGTATTTGGTCGCGGCGAAAACGGCGAGATTGTTATCGAGATTCTGGAAGAGATTCCTTTTGATAACATCGGTGGAGAAGAGAGGAATGCAGGTAACTACGCTGATCTCACAGAACTCCTTAGAAAGGCCGGTTACCAGTTGAAGGATGGGGACGAGAAGGAACAAGAGAATAATGAGGCCACAGATGGTCAAGGAGAATCAGAGGAGTCCCGTAAGAAGAGAGAGGAGCTCTGAAGTGGGCGTACTGTCCGTTCAAGCAGTTGGTCATTTCCCTTCTGCATTAGGCTCACAATGTGACGGCCGTGGTTTTTCCTCACTAGTAGAGTCCGTGACTAGTGGAGAGTTCTACAAGTGTATTGGTTGATGTTCAAATTATCACAACCTGGACATCTTCATGTTTCTCACTCAACTCTAATGTGCATGCTATCATGACACCCGAGCCTCATGTTTTGGCCTAACATATTACAGGCTTGTTAGCAATCCAAAGTCAGTCATCTCAAATATTGCTAGGTATGTTCCATTTGAAGTTGCCTCGGACCTTATTCACCGTTTAATGTACATATACTATCTATTTCGTATCTGACGCCGATCCAATCTCCCAATCATTGAACTCTATCTTCACCTTCACAACTATCTTTTGGTCGTCGTCTACTGACTACAAAATGTCACCAAGACAGCTGAACCATTTACCTACACATCTACTACAGTCACCGAACTTCCCGCCGGTGACTGCTCTCGTACCTTAAGTCTATCTCAGAATAACGAGAGTCCTGAATGATGCAGCGGATGACTATTCCCTGCAACTTCCACGGATCTCTGATATATATTTCCCAACCCCAAAATCCAGGGAAAAACCCACGTCGAATCGCACCAATCAAATAGCATGGAACGTCAACACTAGCTTCGTCATCCTCTGCTTTTCTACTGACCATGCCTCTGCGCCTGAATCTTCGCGGCACATGGGCATGACTTCTTGATTGATTGATAAACGAACGCTTATCGCCGCTGCCTCCAAAAATCAGATCGCAGGTCTTATTGCAAGTTACGACATAGGTTTGCGCTGCTTGTGATCCATGAATAAAAATAATCCCAATGGTGTATTCACCAGGTGCGATCTTGCATAATTTTTCCCTTGATTTTTTATTCCTAGACCCATCGCAGAGCGAGCTGTTTATGGGGTCTTCTGGGCAGGTGACGGCCACTTTTTGAGTTCATTCGACGGCGATGCGTCCAATTTCCAATCGCTCTCCGTCGTGACAGCGCCTCATTATTATTATATTTTCCGCTGAAACGTTCGATTATTTGATGGTCGTGCCATACATATGCATCGCGAGCATGTTCCAGCATGCTGTTCATGTTGTTTTCCATTTCCGCCAGAACCTGCTTGAGCCCTTGAGCGACCAAGGGAATGCAATGTAGGGTTCCCACAAGAACACTCGTAGCGATTTGTCCTCCGGTCCGAGTCACGCCCCAAGATGGACGATCCGCAGGTTATAGCTGTTATAGCCTTTGCCAGACCACATGGCCTCATTCATGTGATCTTCCCTTTATCCTTCGCCTGTAGTCTGGTATTGCACCATCCGTCCTCACCGCAAGCCGTCGTCGGTATCTCACCGTTTCAGACCTCCCCACGGAACACCAAAATTTCATTATTCCTTTCACTCACCTGTCGGTGCTCATCCATGTGAAGGATCATCAGTCCATCTCTTCTACCGAGTGAGATCACAAGGCGCTCTGCTGGCCTCGAGGCAAATTCTGACCACAAAAAATTGTTTCCGAAGAACGCCTGCTCTTATGCATTTGTCGCCATTCTCACTCACACTCGGCGACCACATCCCGCCTCGGCCATATCTCACATGCACTTCCCGAACACACATAGGCCCTCTTTACCCCTCCGAAGGTCTACTTCACACTCGTTCCAACGTTCTAATGTCGACGTGACTCCAACCCCTCATGGTTTATCGTCCCAGACCTGCTCGTGCAACTAGGGTTTCAGGGTTCCTTCCACTCACATCAGTGCTCAATCATGCCAATGACTAATAGTCCGTTCCTTCTATCAGTGTGATTGCAGGACGCTCTCCGCTCTCCAAGCCTCGAGGCCAAATCTGACCACAAACGAAAGATGGTTTCCGCAGAACGCCCGCTTCTTATGCATTCGTCACGATATCCCGCTCGTCACCTCACACACTCAGTCCAGAGCACATGCTTCTCTTTATCCGTCCGGTGAGTTCTAATTCGTATTTATTCCCACTCCAACTCCCTCCCATCGTCTCAGGAATTTATCCTAGTGGATGTAAATGACTGATATCGGTTTCCCGCCTCCTGTCAGGAATGGCACCTTCCCTCGATGCATAATAACAAGTTATATCACTCTCTCCGGTGGGTGTAACTATGAGTTTCTATACATGGAGAACATTACCCTACATTACCGCATATCGATTTCGGTATTACGTTCCGGTTGACGCTCGATATCAGTCGATAATCGCTCGCAAATTCCATAATATGCGCGAGTCCTTCCGCATACTGCAAACGTTGTTATAGTCGTATCTAGGTCATTGTCAATAACCACTATTATATTTTTCCATTTCTATAAGCAAATAGCACAGCACGCGTCAAGCAATTGAAGCGAAGGCAACGAAAAAGACAAGATGAAGGATGAAAGATGAAAAGACATGAGATAAAGGACTAGGTAGGACGAAAAATAAGGTACCAGATTGTTGCAGGTCGTGTCGCCGCGGGTACGACAACCACGGGGGAGCGAAGAGCCAGGATGGGAATGAGAATATAAATCATGAAATATGTGAACGTTTGGCTGAACTTTTCAGTGTCCGCTATATGTACCGAAGCGTGCATGCTGGGTGTTTGTGCTGTATATACATGCGAGGGAAGATGATGTGCATATAGATCGAGATGGATGGGAAGATCTTTAAAGATACATGGGTGGCGGTGGTGGCGATGATGGGATGTGTTAAGCGAGCTGGAATGAAGGATTGTGAACTGGGGCGCACGCAAGAACAAGATGAACGCTTGACGCTAGGAGTGGAGCGTGAAGTGGATATAAGAGCGCCGCTAGAACCAAAACACGAGGTGCAGACGATCAGGGTGTAGTTGGGCGATGATCAGGGTATCGACTGTAAAAGGGAGTGGATGGAGATATAACACACTTGAGGGTATCGGAGGGCGGGAGTGATTGACACGAAGAAGTATAGCTGCTAGCCCGAAAAAACACAGGGAGACGAGTGTTGATCGGCGGTGAAACAAAATAGGGGCATGCGCATACGCAGAATCTGCCAGTAACGCGACCCCCTCAAGGCTGCCCTCTGGTCGCTAAAAAAACTTCTTCCTGAAGCTCTTCTCCTCACTCTGAATCCTCACATGCACATGCTTTGGCCCACCGCTCTCCGTGCACGTCTCAATACTTCGCACCCACTCGTCCCTATCCTCATCGTCCTCAGGCCATTCATCATCATCATTCCCCTCTTGGTCCTCTTCTGACTCGGACTCCACCTCGCATATACATTCCTCACCCTCCGCCAGCGCGACAATCGCGCCGCTGCCTCGCCGTCCCCACAGCAGCTCGCCCATCGTCGTGCGCATCGCAGGGTCCACACAGAGCATGCGCCGCAGCGCGGGCCGCGTTTCACGTGGCAGGAGCCGGAAGATCGAGTTCGGGGAGGATATCGACGTAGAGCGAGCCCGCTTTGCGGGTGAGGCCATCTGCGGGCGATGAGGTGAGGGCGGCGGGGATGGTGATGATGATGAAGCAGCAGCAGGTGTGGCAGAGGGCCCTGACGATGCATTTCGCGACGCAGAAGGCGCAGGTATTGACGGCGCTTCTGCACCATCGATCTTTGCGCCCTGCGTCTCTTGCGCGAAATCACGCCGCTTCGGGTCCTTACCCTGCACAATACCATTCACGTTCGCGCTCCCGCCTTTGTCCTCCTTTCCAATCTCCTCTGGGCTCTCCGCCCGCCCAAACACGGGTAAACTCTCCGTTGAAACACTGGGGCGCCCAAATACAAGCACACTCTTATCCGCTTCCTCAACCACATTCGCATCTCCCGGCACACTCGGTAACATCGCAGGCAGCGTCGTCGTCCGAGCTCCAGGGCTCGGTAAGCCCATCTCCATCGCGCGCCGGCGTGGCGAGTGCTCGCTTCCCGCATCGCTAGCAGCCTGCGAGGACGATGAAGTGAACGCGAGTGTCGTCGTGGTGTACCTCGATGTCGTCGATAGGACTGACTTGGTGTCGTCTAACAGTGGCTGGGCGGTGCAGAACAACCCGTCGGCATTTATGCTCGGGATGTCCATGGACGTGCCCCGGTCATCTTGAGTTGGGTTAGGGCTCGCAGGGGGACTCACAGCGGGGCTTGGGGGGACGGTAGGGGGCTCCAAGGACGCGGGTTTCATGCCATTAAACTCGCGCTTGCGTTTGGACTTGGACTTGAACTTGAGCGGCGGGAGAGGATTAGAGCCTTCGGCCTCGACGAAGGCTTTAAAAGAGTTGTCGCGTTCGCGGTCAGGGACTGCCCATGGAAAGCGGCGGAGAAGCATGCAGACCTGTGCGAGATCAGTAAGTTCCTGCGAAGCGAGCTCGGGAGAAGGAAAACAGTGAAATATGATGATGCGTTTCAGTTGCCGATCTGGATGGATCGAGCCTTGGACAGACTGTAAGATCCGCAGCTTTGGCCCGACCCGGAAAATGTGCACATCCAGCGGCCGTTTCCATTTCCAAACCAGATACAAGTAAAACCAAGCAGAGAAATAATCACTCACAAAAATCACGCCCACACTCCATACGTCCGTCTTCCTAGGATCATAAGAACCGCCAGCGAGCACCTCGGGTGCGAGGTACGGATCGCTGCCAACTATGCCCGTCGCAGGTATCAAACGTGCATGGGAGTGCGGTCCGGATGGCGGATCATTAGGATGGGGAGATTCGGAGTTGGTGGAGCAAGGAACATTGAGGGCGCCACTGACGTATCCCGTCACCATATTGGAGGGGATCGGGTTTGTCCCTGTTCCAGGGTATGCAAACACGACAGCGGTTCCAAAATCAATCAACTTGACGACGTCCCCTTTTGTCATGACGCAGTTATCGAGCTTCAGATCTCGGTGTGCAAGGCCGAGAGAGTGAAGGTAGGCGACGCCATTGCAGATCTGGCGGAAGACGCAGAATATCTCGGGTCGTAGCATGCGGCCAGACATGACAACGCTGAATAAGTCATAGGGAGCGTATTCCATGACCTAGGAAGGATAAGGGGGATGCCGGTGTCAATGAAAAGCAAATAAGCTGACCTCGTAGTAATGGCCATGATCACAGACGATATCGACGGTCTCGATGACATTGACATGCTTCAAACAGGCACCAACACAGAACTCCGCCCTGACCTTGTTCTCGTACTCGCGTTCTGATTCGCCAGATCGTCTAGGACGGAACTGCTTTACAGCATAGACGGCGCCACCTGCTTTACTACGAGCGCGTATGAGGCGCACTGTGCCACCTGCTCCGGTTCCAAGTACGCGCCCCCACTTTCCATATTTTTTGGAGAGGTGGGCGTGAGTAGCTTCGGAGAGGGAATGGCTAGGGCCAAGGATAGGTGTCTCTGGAGGACTGCGAGATGGCCGCTTGGAGGAGAGATTGCTGGAAGGAGTTGGAGATTGGTTGTCCTTGTCACGATGGCGGGCTTTGCGTAAGAAGGAGGAAAATGGAGACTTATGGGACTGATGATGAATGGATAATATAGGAACTGCGTGTACGACAGTATTGGTGTCAAATTGATTACCTCTGCGTTGATCTGCAGGTTGGAGGTGTGGTTCAGGAGGGCTATGCAAGGGAGAACCGTTTGAGGAAGGGGTAACGCTGGAAGAAGTGTAGGGTGGTGTGTGTTGATTATTTGGATGAGGTATGTGGTGGTTGAGAAATCGTTTGAGGTCATGGAGAGGCCCGTGTTTGGCCGGTGAGGTGCCAGAAGTAGGGGAGCGTTGTTTAGCGGGGATAAGGGCGGGGGTAGATTGTTTTCGGGGGAAACGGAAGCGGGACTGGGTTACAGTGGGAGGAGTCTCTGGAGTTTGAGGTTGGGGCTGCACGGTAGGGTTGGCGGTTAGGGGAGTTAGCAGCAGTGGGGAAGACATACATTGGGTTTTGGGGTTGCAAGGCGACCGGTTCGGTCAGTCTCGGGTACAGTGAGGAGGTTGTTAGATGAGGGAGAAGTGAGATTGTGGTGGGATTCACGGTCTGGGGTGCTCGGTGGAGATGACTGAAGGTTGTCGCTGTTGTCGCTGTCCGTGGGAGGGAGATCTGCTAATTTTGAGGATGGGGAAGGGACATGGTCGGGGACGTGAAGGGCGATGAGCTGCATTGGACGTGCCGAGAGCATGTTGAACGAAGACGACAACGAGGACTACGATGAGGAGGGGGAGGAGGGAGGAGAGTCGTTGTTCTCCCTCTTGATGGAAAGAAACTTGTTCAAGACTAAAACTCTGGCGGGGGTCAAGGATTGCTCCCCCGATCACGGTCCGACCCTGATATATCGGCAGCATCTCGGCATACATACTGCTTACTCATCACGGTGGACTCCGCGCGGGCCGGTAAGTACTAGTAGCAAGTAGAGTGCGGTCACTAGTCTACTAGTCCAGCCTTGTCCGCAGCTCGCAGAATAACCTTGGTTCAACGCAACAGTCCGCAATGAATATTTCTTGGGTTCAACGTTATACATCCACTACCTCACTGCACTCCACCCTTGTAATCTCCGCCTCCACCATGCTAAATCCATGTACTCCGGACTTCTTCTGGTAGAATCCTGCCTACTAACATCCACGCGTATTTGAGTTACCTGCCGAACACCCAAGAGTCTCAATTAATTGGTCTGTCTTGGCATTAACGCTAGCACTAGCACAGCACTCTTTTGTCTTGGCCCAAACTTCTAACTCTCTTCAACGACATCGCACGACACTGCACTTTCTGCATAACTTCTTCATACATCATTTGTATCGAACAACACCTGTGACACTTGTTTGAACTATGTCTCAAGTCTGCTTGCTCTACGTTCGTAATTCAAAGTTTCAAGCACCCACCGCCACTGATCCACCAAGCGCCCATTAAATCCCCGCATTCACACACCTCCTTGCTTCCTTTTCTCAGCCCGTATCAACTCTTGAATATGCCCAGGACGCTGAGTGGTCTTGTCCTCAGTATACCAGGCTTCTTCGCCACCCAGGGTGGACCCTTCTTCCACCCTTTCTCTTGTCACTCAATGCCATGCATAATCCGGCTCAAGGTGTCCTAACTCGCGACCGAACACAACCCGAGCGCGCACTCCGCGTAAGTGATTGAGCGTTTCCGGCGGGAGGTGTCACATTGTCCCAAACACGATGCACTCGCTAGATTGATACGCGACTCGTCATCATGACACCGATTGTCATTGTTACACTCTAGGGTGCTTCGCCATCTCATCTTACCTCACTGCATCATTGCTTTCGGTCCAGCCAAGGTTAGACGTTAGACAAATACCGACTGCGCACATCTTTGCATCGCATTCGGTTTACCAAGTATTGCCATGCAGTATGCTCGGCTTTATAATAACCGAATGGCGCAATCGAGGAAAAACTATCAGTGGTAGATCAGAGCCCATCTTCAGCTGCTCTAGATCTAAAATACGTGTGTGTATCCCATTCGCCACATGTGTAGTCACACGATACGCCTGATATTTCATTTTTTCAAATTATCCGTCGGGAGCATGAGGGAGCATGGAACTTTTTCGCGCGCCCGATCGAATCACACGCCCCTCCAACACGACGTCACTAACTGATCATCGAGTCCCCCTCTTCAAGATTACGTCGAATAAATCAAATATCAACTTTACTTTTATTTATTTCCCACTGGTTTTATTTACCAATCGCCCGGACCCCCCGGCGGCATGTGCAATGAACATATGAAGGCACTTCACGTCCTTCCCGGCGGCCAATATTCAAACATACATACTTCCCGAGTTACATCCGAGGACCCTAGGACTTTTAAATACCCAGCAAGTGTCTGTGCATACGAAGGCTCAGCGTTGGGTGAAATATTATCATGCATGAACTACTAATCTGCAACTTGTCATGATCAGCTTGCGTCAGTCATCATTTCGTGGATAAGTATAGTGCTTACGCAGATCTGTCAGTTGTCAGGGGTATTGACTCCTATAGGGTAACGCTTATTCCTTGTTGCTTGACTACTACTCTTCGAATCAGGTTGCCAGTGTCATACGCTCTCAGTCACCAAAATTTCGAAATAAAAAAAATGCGTGGAGTGCGGTATGACGCTTGCCCCTGTCTGTGTGGCGATAAAGTGGATGTTGACACTTTACTATGTAACTAGAAACTAGTTCCTGTAGGCAAGTCACCCACAGACAAAATAAATTGTTGGCTAAGAATGCACGCTCGCACCACAAATAGAATAAGAGGTTAGACCAGGTTACGGTCGTTTTACATATTGGCTTCACCTCATTGGCGGCGCTGCATCAGTGCTACGATACAAAATTGCAGCACACTCGTACACGAGCACACCCGGTCAATATATCACAAACAACCCTACATCACCCATGCCAGTCTCAGCCAATATCATCCGCATCGCGCTTCCTCTTCATCTCTCGCGACACCTTGTGCTGAGCTGATTCATGCTTCGCTAGTTCTGGCGAGACTTTGGACACAGGACTCTTGGATATTTCTGTGTGAGAGGGATCGTTAGTATAAACATATACAGAGAGGCATCGGGATGACCGTAAGTAGAAAATAAAGGAACGCAAAGGACGGTGGCCGAGCTGAGAATAATATAAAATAATTACACCCGCCACAGGACACAAACAATGAAATAAACCCGCAAAATATAGGAAGTAAGAGGGCAGGTATGACACAAGGGATTGAGTGAATGAAACACGGAATCCCGCCCGTTGGAGGCTACCAATCACCTCCCACTGTGGACAGGGGTGATAGACCCGGTGGCGACAGCGATAAACGTAGCGGCCAGCTTAAAAAGAGAAAGTGCCAAATAAATCATCAAGGGACTGCCAGCCACATGTAGATAAGATAGAACCAGAATATCAAGGTATCGTGGCAGTGGAAGCAAAGAGCATGCAACGGGAAAGAAAGTCGTACCTTGTTTGAGATCGTACCTGTAGAAGCAAACAGTCAGCCGTTTTGTTCCGAGCTCAGAGAAGTATAGAAGAAGTTCTCGGTCGGGGACGATCTCATCCCCGAGAAGAAGCACGGGTCTAGCAAGAAAAATGGAAATAGATACGCACATAACTTCGTCGTCATCATTTGTCAAGAAAGTGATTGCGGTACCCTGTTTACCCGCACGACCCGTACGACCTGGACCATCGTCAAATCACCTAAAACTTACAATATAGAAGGTGGCACATACCAATGCGATGCACGTATGCCTCGATTGTGCCTGCCATCTGGTAGTTGATGACGAGACTGACGTCCTGGACATCAATACCACGTCCAGCAAGATCAGTGGCAACAAGGATATCGGCTTCGCCGGAACGTAAAGATTGTAGTGAAGCCTCGCGCTGCTCTTGTGTCTTTCCAGAATGCAGGGTTGCCGCATTCCACTAAATCAAAGCAGGCATGTCAGTGACGGACTATGAAATGTCAAAGGAACATACGCCAGCTCGCGAAAGGTCTTTTGCGACCATGTCTGCTGTCTTCTTCTGGTTGACGAAGACAATGATTGGCGACGGGAATTGGCCACTGTTGAGAATCTCCAGCACCCGCTGCCTTTAAACATATGATATGAGTATTATGCCACGTAGAGCATGCGCGAAAAAACGAACTTCTTCTTTTCGTCTCCATTGACAAATTCGACTCTCTGGTCAACGGTATCGACCGCACGACCAGCCTCACCGATGGTAATTGTCGCAGGCCTCTTGAGATATTTCCTCGCAAGCCTTTCAACAGCAGGAGGCATGGTCGCACTGAATAGTGTCGTTACCCGAGTGCGACCTTTCTTTACTTCCTCGCCGTCCACATCCATTGCTCCTGTATCCTCACCTGCCATCGTTTCGCTGGGGAGCTTGTCAAGGATGAACAACAAGTCCGTTTCAAAACCCAGGTGCACCATGCGGTCTGCTTCGTCCATGACGATGTAGCGACATTGAGAGAGTACAAGCACATGTCGCTCTAGCACATCTTTAAGACGCCCAGGCGTAGCAATGATAATTTCAGCTCCTTCGCGGAGGTTGAATTGCTGTTCCTCCACCGCACGCTGAAGTCAAATAAATCAGTAGAAGTTGTGGGATTCAAGCGGGTTGACGCACACCACCGACTATGGACACGCAAGTGAAGCCCAGTGGAGCTGCAAACTTGCGTGCCTCAGACTCAATCTGCTGGGCAAGCTCGCGCGTAGGAGCGAGGATGAGTGCATAAGGGCCTAGGTGACGGTTATCATCTGTGAAGGGCGGCATGTTGGAGATGAAGGTAAGCATAGGGATGACGAAGGCGGCCGTTTTTCCGGAACCTGTCTCGATGTTAGTGCATGAGGTAAGATAAACAGAGAAATATGTACCTGTCTCTGCAATACCGATAATGTCGCGGTTCTGCAGTCCAATGGGAATTGCTTGTCGTTGGATGGCAGAGGGCTCTTTGTAGCCAATCTGTTCAATCACACCTAATATTTGTTGTGGGATCTGTGACTCTGTCCATGAACGCAGAGGGTGGGGTATTGAACCACCTTAAAAAGCCAGTCAGAGCCCACGACTAATATGTAAGGAGGTAGACATACCTCGAGCAGCAATGCTGAAATCCTCCCTAAATATCCGCCAGTCACGCTCCTTCATCTCCTCCAATGGCTTTTCCGACCAATGCCTCTCATCGAGACCGCTCTTGATTGCCATCCTCCTCTCCATAGCATCTGCCAAGTTTGCAGGCCCTCTACTAGCCCTCTCCCCACCACCACCAACACCACCACCACCGTCGTCAAATCCACCAACGTGGCCACGACCAAACATCACCTGCGCACCTTGGCGGCTCGCACCAACAGCAACGGGAGAATCGCTCGAAAATGTATCTTCCTCCACATTCCAGTCGAAAACGAATTTCCGGTCATTCATCTTGCGGATCTTGCGCTTCTTGGTATTCACTCCAAGATAGCGATCACGTACTGCGTTGAGGTCACTCTCAGTCATGGGAGGTACGTAGGATGTGCTGGGCTCGGGAGGAGTATCATTCACATTCCCACCGCCGTTGCCATTACCATTGACAATGGGTGCAGGGGTAGCGCTGGAAGAGGCAGGACCAGAAGGCGGGTTTGAGCCTTTCAAGCGATCAGCTCTTGGACCTGTTGGAGCGTTTGGCACGTGTTTCGCTTGTGGGGGCTGCGCACGGCGGTCTGCTTGGGGTGGACCGCCTCGTCCCCTCCCATCTCTCCGCCCATGTCCATGCCGTGTATCTTTTTCCGGGTGACCATATCTTGACTCTTTGTCGTCTTCTACGTAGCACAAAATCAGTACAAGTGAATCAGAATGAGAGAAAATCGTACGTCGATCGCCACCACTGCTATACTTTGCAGTACGCTCCTTCTCTTGCTCACGCTGCCTCACTTCTTGGGCTTCACGTTCTAGGACTTCACGGTCCATTCGTGACTTTTCATTGCGTTCTCGTTGCTCTCTGAGCTCTGCAGCTCGTTTCGCAATAGCAATCTGGGCGCGCTCTTCTTTCGAGAGGAATTTAGGCTATACATAAGCTAAATCAGCATATCCTGTTTGTGCATGAAATCGGGACTTGCCTTCGCAGCAGCATCACGCTCCTCCTTTTGTTTCTGTAGCAAGGATTCTATGGAAAGTGGTTCTGCTCGTGCTGCCATCACAAAGGGCTGCTCGGTGTCAGACTCAATGACCACGACTCACTGGCGATTGTACAATGTACTGGGAAACGATGCAATTTCCGAATTGGGCGAAGGAGCCCTTTGTCGGGGCACGTGCGCTTGTGCACGACTTGAACGAGCACGCGCCCCCATCAGTGATTTGATCATCGAGCTCTAGCTCGAACAGTGGACAGCGAGCACGAGGATGGCGCCCCACATTGACTCGCGTATACAGTCCCCTCGCCCGGAGACTCCTGAGCCATCGTCCAGGCAGGGCAGGCGAAACCCCCAGCTTGATGCCCAGTTGCTTGATGCTGACGGTGCAGTCTCTGCCAAGGTGTGTCTCACTCGCAATCCAGACTGTGCGATTACGTTGATCGATATTTATGACTTGTGCAGCTCGAACGTTGTCTTCGTCATATCTTCGCCAAGTATTGCACGCCATGCCCAGCGCGTCCCCGAAAACACGACTCTATCACTCTCCTCACACCCCCTGATGATGCTATTCTTGACGCTACAGGGCTAGATGCGTGGGCACGAGACACCAATGGCGCACCGTTTAGTGAAGAGACAAAAGAGGAGCTTAGGGAATTTTTAGACGTCACTGAAGAAGGCTCGCTGACGTGCGTGTCTTCTCATTGCTCACACTCTTCTAGCCTACTGATCTGTGTGGTGATGTTAATTATATGATGCTGACTCTCGTGTTTATGTAGGTTCAAAGGCTTCATGCAGATATATCAGCTGCAGACGGAGAATGACGAGGAAGAAACATGGAGAGATCTGGTACGTGCACTGATTTCTGCTACTTTTATTTTCTCTTCGCATTCCCTTCGTTCCGTCAATGCCATTGAATTACTGTTACGCCCTACTATTCCTTGTATCCTGTTTACTTCCTCACGGATTTGATCTTGGCCACTGTGCGTGAAGGGATAACCCCACTCAACCAAACCTTCCCAGTCAAACCACGGATTCGATCGCACCCTTGCTCTCGTTTCAACACGTAGGGAGGACGAGGCTGAGAGCACTCATATATCTTTTTTTGCTTCATGTACGTCATGCTACTGTCATTTTCCATCTGCACACGAATACTGAATACCCACCACTTAGGACGATACCACAAAAACACCTACCAACTATCAGAGCAACCATGACCTTATGACTTGAGTTCTTATCTAGTTGGGGATTCTCTCTGACCGATACTCCACATCCCAAGGTTATGTATGCACATTAGATATAATCTCATCTAGTCTCACTCCGACCAAGTAAGACTAAATACGTAATGCCAATGACATCAAGTGGAGGACAACCAATGCTGTGTTCTGCGTATCTTTCATACATGGCCAATGATTCAATTGGCTATCCCTGTGATTCCATCCCACCGTCCACGCCATACCTCCACACCCTCCCACTCTTTAGCGTCCCATCCCATACCAACACCGGAGCGCCTTAGCTTCTTGTCTGGGATTCGCTGAAACAAAAGTCCCCACTCCTTACTAGCACGTGTGAACGCGGTCGTGATGAGTATGGGGTCGCGCCTCTCGACGGCAAGGTAAATGACAGGGGGCTTACAGCTGGAGGAGTTAGGTGATATGGAAGGGGATGGCGGCGTAAGAGCGGATGCATACGAAAGAACAGACAGCGCATGGATCGTCTTGAATAGAGGTGTAACAAGTGTCACATCATAGATTGTATCGCTCGACACAATCAGATCAAACGGCGGGGCGATGACATTCCGGCCATCCTCACTCCTCGTCAAAGCGGGCGATGAGATTGAGCAACGATTGTCCCATGTCCATTCCTCGGGATCGACTCCCCAGTCAAGCTCACGCACATGTACACACCCAGGAACAAGGTGCGCATTGGTGTTAATGTTGGTACGCAGAACGGACGCGCAGACGTGTGTGGTATCTGTGGCAAGAACTTCATATCCCAGGGATGCGAGCACAAGACTAGATTCCCAATGAGGATATGGGGGCAGAACAGACGCTGAGATGAGTTATGCTCTTCACGTGCATCCATGGGCAATCACACGCACGCCATGAGGCCGATCCCACTGCCTAGTTCTACGGCTTTGGGGCGTACTGTATTGGTCGTAATGGTGTTCCTGGATTTGCCCTTGAATTGGGCGGCGAGGTAGATAGAAAGGACTTGGGCACCAAGCCACAGGGCTGTACCGTTACTTATACCGTCATCTCGCTGGACAAGATGGAATGGGATATCATTAAAAAGATATGCGAGAACTGGGAAGTGTTTGGTGTGGTGAGCTGGTGGGGTATCCGACATGAGGGAACACACCGCAAGCCGTTTTTTTTATGACCTTGGTGGTGCTTAGTCACCTAAATTCGATCAGGGCGAGACTACGAGATCAATGATTCAAGTCACTTGCTTTCGCGGAACCAAAATTCTACACTCCGCCCATGTCAATGTTAGAAACGTATTTGAAAGTGGCCAAGTTATGTCAGAAACGGCATAGAATGCAGTGGTATGTACTAGTAGTGCGATCTCCTAATAATCATACTATGACCAGCCTGACAGAAATCCAAAGCCGGTCCCATCGCACAGCTTCTACTCTCAAGCGCTAGCTAATAGGTGTGCCGGCGCTATGTTAGGGTCACCTCTAGCTTTGCCTGCAGGGTGCCATCACAGTCTACAGATATGGTTTTGCTACAACAACAGAGTCAGTTCTAAGTCGTAAAAGGAGAAGAATCGATAACACAAAATATGTTGATCGGTAAAATCGACGCTCTATACATGCACAGTAAGTTAGTAAGTTAGTAACAAATTAAAGAAGAAGACTCACTCATACAATAGCCAGTCGCCGAACGAAACAGGAATCGCGTTGCAAATCTTGATTTCAGCGTACGTGCATCTTGAACATCAGAGAAGCCGATGGAGTGGCAAGTAACAAGTAGTCCTAAAATAATCGCAAAAACAATCAGTATCTCGTCATCGGGTTAGCAGAACAAATCTGAACTAACCCGTAAGGCGCAAGGGATGTAGACTCCGCCAATAAGAACACTCTCCGCAGTGGTTCAGGTAGAGTTGCACAACCAGGTTTCCCTCCGTGGGTCTCGACCACGAGTACGCCTTTTGGACGTGCAGGAGAGCTAGACGCAGACAGACAAAGCGCGACGTTCCACGAGGACCCCTTATCCTGAGGCACGCGATAAAAGCGTAACAACTATATGCGTCCTGCATTGACTGGCGTTATTGTGCAAGCAGGAGGAGCGAACAAATTACATACCTTTCGCAATATATTTTATGCTCACTTCCCGGGTAATGCGCACGCGTTTCTGGCACATCCTGATATGGATAGAAGCAACGCCCTGGTTCTCATCCAGTCCACCCCCTTCACGCACTTGAATACTGTCTGGCGGGCAACCCGAAAAGCATCTCAAAGGCTCGCTCTTGCCAGCTGATTAGTGCACAATAAATCAATGTTCTCATGGTTGTGCATTACCACGCACTTACGGTTATTATGTCCCAACTATAGTTCCATAAATAACGCATGGTCGCTAGTTATCATGCATGCGGCAAGCAAGTCGGATGCGCATTGGGACGAGTTTTGGCAATAAATTCAAAGAACGCTGTGAGGGCTTCCGGCCGGTTATTCACAATTGCCCAGTACAGCGCCGTGTGCCCTTCGATATTAGGTGTTTACAGGACGTCGGAGAACTTTCCAGCTGGAAGAGAAGTAACGCAGGAGTTGACAACCGGGGCGACAAAGGAAGGGGTGGAATCGGGAGTGGAGACAATGTCATGGATGAGAGATAGAATGGGGTACGTGTGACGGCGGTACGCATTGGACGGAACCTCCTGAGGATGCAGATGTAGAAACATAGGATGGAGGTGCATTACTGTCGGACTTACTATCATCGAAGAGTTCATATTTAAAATTAGCCATTGATACGGAGAGTGAGGCAAAAGAAGAGGAAGGTAATAGGGGTATTTGACACGGAGAACTCTGATAATATAAGCAGACACCGGATAGGCTTCAGAATGAAGAAACATACGCGAGTTGCTCGCTGTTTGTGTGTATCACACGCTTGCTAGTCTCAGAATTAGGATGGCCAAGCCTAAATCATTAGATCGAGGCAATAGACAATTGCGAAAGTTTTATCCGAGGGGCTCCTCAAGAACGGGCCTTGAAACTGTTAAACTACCTATGAATTTGCTACTAATGCTCCTCGTGAGCTTCGTGTTGTTCTGCGAACTGCTTCATATACGCAATCAATTGGTCCGTCTCATCTTCTGTCACGGCATTATACACTGATACACGGACACCTGACAGATGACGTTAGTGACGAGCTAGAAACAGAGACTATGATGCTTCACACCTCCTACGGAACTGCGGGGAAAAAATGAAAACAGGGTTCTTTGATGACACTCGAGGACACTCACCGATGGCCTTTGATACCCTTCATGCCTCTCTCCTCTGCCCCAGCAACGAACCTGGCTAACAACCCTTCGCCAAGGACGTCGAAGACTATATTCATCTGGCTACCAGAGCCTTCCTTCACTTTACCTTTAAAGACACCCTTGATTTCACCATCTTTCAGCACGTCATAAAGCTTCTTTGATTTACGGTCTGTGAGGTCCGCATAATAGTCCAACCCTCCCAGTTGGAGCATATGCTCAAGGACGAGACCGGTCACATATATAGAGAGCACTGGGGGAGTGTTATACAGGCTGTTATGGTCGGCGAGTGTTTTGTACGAAAGGCAGATCGGAACTGGAATAGCCCCGAGCCTCGCAGCGGCGTCGACATCGACGATACAATCATTTCTGACGATTAAGATGGTGAGACCGGCAGGACCGATGTTTTTCTGTGCGCCGGCATATATAATGGCGTGGTCTGAGAGACGATGGATTGGCCGTGACATGAAGGAGGAGGAATGATCCCCGACAAGAGGGATAAGTGCATTTTTCGGAAGGAGGTGGAAGGGAAAGGAGGCTGGTGAGGTTCCGTCATGCGAGAACTCTACGCCGTCGACGGTCTCATTGGCACAGTAGTAAATGAGAGCTGGGTCCTTTGAGAAGGAATACGCATCTGCCGTTGGGATGTTGTCAAAGGATTTCTGATCTTTAGAGGATTTGCGAGAATCGGCTGCAATATTAACAATGCTTCCCAAACGCCTAGCCTCCTCAGCCGCCTTTTTACTCCATGACCCTGTGACGACATAATCCAGCACTCGATCTACGTCTTTCAACTCAGGGTGCAGGAGGCGGTGTCGCGCCAGCATATTCAGCACGACGGCGGAAAATTGGGTGGACCCACCTCCCTGAGTGAATAAGATGGAGTGTGTGGGCTGGATATCGAGCAGCTTTCTGATGTTCTGCTCGACATTTTGTAGATAGGCCGTAAATTCTTTAGAGCGATGTGAAATTTCAGCGACACCGATTCCAGTCCCGCTGAAATTGAGTAGGCCCTTGGTGGCTTCCTGAAGCACGGACGCGGGCAAAGCAGATGGACCCGCGCCGAAGTTGATGGCTCTCGATTCCATGACTTCGAAGAGTGGTTGAGTGGTGTAGAGCGAGCGTACTCTGCCTTGGACCTACCCACTACTTGATTTCTGCTCCGATGCTTATGCCACTTGAGGATGAGTCATGAGTGAACATTTAGGTAGATCAATTGCCAGTTCGGAATGGTGTTTCACATCTGGTACCTTGAAGCCGAAAATTAAAGGGGAGCTGTGAATTCGTCCATGTCATGCTGGTAATGTACTAGCTATATAATAACTACGGGAATTCTTAGTCCAGTCAAGGATAACAATCATCCAGAGTCCACTGAAAACACTCAAACGTGGGCTTCGTCACGGTTAACCATATACTCGCCTTCTCTCTCCATAACAACTGGGTCAGACTTACGCACACTACCACCAACCAACTCCACGTCTTCGCCATCACTATAGGACATATCGTGACCAACGCTGGGGTTGGTAGTAGGCAACTCTTCTTCACGTCGTACTCTTGGGGAGTATGGCTTATGACTCATCGGCGATGATAACGAAGGAAAATACTGGCGATAAGCGAAGTATGCAACAACCAATCCGAGGACGGCTCCAGCGGCGACATCATGCCAATGGTCTGCAGTATGTATGAGGTCAACATGCAAACAAGAAAGAAGACAGTTAGCTGACGTCGGTAGTCCATGGTACGGGAAATGGCGACCATGATGGCTCCGCAGATAGGAGTGACAGAAATCCAAGCTTTATGCTTAAAAAAGAATCTTTAGTGCATTCTTGGAGTGAAAATCATTCGGTTAACTTACAGCGTGGCCCCTGGTATCGAAAAGGTGCATCTTTCCGGCTAAGTAAAACGAAAGGAAACCAAGCCCAGCATGGGATACTGAGAGTGTCTTACAACCTTGTTATATGCGCATTGACGCAATGACTTACAGCTAGAATGGCCACTGGGGAAGCTCCGCCAACCATCGTTCATAATAAATTCGTCAGTGTTCGTGCAGATCGCATCTGTAGAGAGTCCAAAAGTAGGGTCATGGGAACCTGAAATTGGCATGCATCGTGCAAGTAGATCTACAAGGCCCGCATCAAAATTTGCTCGATACTAGGCGTTGTATGACACTAACCTGGACGGGGACGGCCGACCGTGATCTTCGTAAACTGAGTGACAGCCCCAGTGATAGCAAGCCCCAGGATGACTACGCGATTTAGGTGAGCTTCATCAAAATATCAAGGTAAAACAACCTACGGCCAAGTGCGCTGCAGTGGTAATCCCAGAATGACCGGACGGTAAGTAGATTCGCCACCAATTGGATGACGAGCGGCGCTACGATCGCAATGAAATACAGGGCAATATCCTAATTCGAAATGAGGATGGATTTTTGGGAACCTGATATAATAAAGTTTACCGGAACACGTTCATGGACCGCGAAACTAGGTCAATGAGGTCAGCGCGCCATAAGATATGTGGGAGTCATGTTCTAACTCACGGGAAAAGGATGCTGCATCGAACCCAAAAATCAGTGATCATCTTTGCGAATGTAAATAGGATATCACGTTTCGTCATTCACTGAAAAATCTCGTCGATAACCGTGAACGCCGTTGATGGCGAAGAAAATAATCCTAGTGGTAAGCTGTCAACATACTCGTGATCTCGTGTACTAGGGGGAGTGCGCACGCAAGAAGAATTGTAATTGTCCTACACAGGGAATGAATTTGATGTGAGCGTGATATGAAGTTGATAGACTAACCAATCTGGGGCGTAGGACCTTAGTAACTTGAGTCGCCTCTTGTTGTCAGTTCGTTCTGTAGTCCTATCGTAACTTGGGTTATTCCAGAATTTGAGGGAGACCATCACTGTAGTTCAACATTAAAGTGGGGACACTGTTGTTTGTGGCGATTGTGAGCAAGAGGGCTGCGGGAGCGGGGAGAGCAGCACGTACTTAAGACAAAACTGAATTCCCATTGCGTGCCGCAGATGCCGACATGTGCAGACCTTGGCAGACACTCTCCAAATATCGGAGCCAATGGAACGCTTCCAGTTATCGACGTCGACTTACTCACGCGGAACGGAGTCTCACAGAGTCCACCAATCCAAGTTCGGCACCGCGGAGGCGCTGAAGCACTGCAGTCCCAAAACACTACATCAACATGACTTCCACAGCATGCAACGCATACGACATATCACAAGACTTTCAATGGAACTCAGGTAAAGGCATTGTCCACGCGTTACCCAGAAGATCCTAAATCTAGATCGCCCAGATTATGACTCAATTTTAGAGCAAATCGCTGATGCTGATATAGTAGAGCCCAAGTGCGCTCATCCAGTTCACTCATCCACCCATGCACGACCAATTCTGCTTTTTAGGACAGAATGGGACCTACTACGTGACATCATTAAATACAAGGTAGAAAAGGTGATCGGCAGCCAGCTCCCTTTTGAGGTCATTGAAGCTGACTTTCACTCATCTAGAATATCTCCCTCTTTCTAGCCGATCTCCCTCCCCCACCTAGTCTGCAGCATCTTCAACCGCTGTCCGAGGACCTCCTCAAAGCTGGTAACTTGAGATTACCACCGTTCCCGCCTCGCGAGCAGAATGATATCAACCACAATGAGGTACCGAAAGTGTACATGAGCCAGCAAGACGCAGACGAAGTGAAAGGTTTTATCTTCAAGCAACTGCATGAATTTGACGAGTACGCATGCGACGATCCGCGGTCATTCTCAATATCTGATATCAGATCGGTTTAGCGATCCTCCTTTTACAATACAGCGCATATGTGAGCTCTGCGTACGGCCGCAACAGCATTATAAAGCTGTCGGAAAATATCTTCGAGCAGTAGAGAAGACGTTGCTTGTCACATCCTCGTGGAATGCGTTCCCTCTGGAATCCAGCCAAGACTGTCCAACAGTCTCTTCATTTCCCATGACAGGTGGCTTGCAATCAGTACCGACTACTCCACTATTCTCTCCTCTCCCCTTCCTTCACGGCGATGCGAGACGCTCAACATCACGAAGTCCTCCTACATCACCACTGACACTAGGTGGCATGGAATCGATAGGGCCCGTCGAACCTTTGGAAGGGATGCCACCCAGAGCACTTGGTCTAGTGGATGAATTAGACGATCCAAGCCCGGGGCACTTGAGTGATCATCCAACAGCTCTTACAGCCGTAACTACAGTGGGCATAAGGCCTTTCTTGGATAGCCTTGAGGCGAGATTCGTGAGAGCAGCGGGTCAAGATATGGAGAGCATTGATCAAAAAATGGTAGACGGAGGAGTGGACAAGGGAAAGAAAGGTCGATGGGTTTAAATCTGACACAGTAATTTTTGAGGACTATGACATATACTCAGCGTCAAGGTACGCACCTCGATAAATCCAGATTCAAGTGAAATCACGCTTGATTTTTTCGAGCATGGCCGTCATTCGAAACTTCATGTTAGGCTGCCCCTTTTCGCGATCTCGGTCTCCAAAGGAAGTACTTCGTCCTCCACCAGCGCTGCCTCTCTGCGAATTGCCCCCACGAGACGGCTTTGTATCGTGTCTTTTAGGATTAGCCTTGTACGTATGAAGGGAATCGCGCGAGTAAGCTTGTCTGGTGAGATCCCGAAGTGAGATCCTGCCATCCGCTGAGGTATTCGAAGCTTGGCGCTGCTTGCGCTCGAAAGCCTTCGAGGGATGGGTGTCGGAATGTGATTCTGGATCTTTTGGCAGTGAACGTGAGGCTTGTGGGGTATGAGATTTTTCTTCATCAACGCTACTACGCTTTTTGTTATGCGCGGGAGGTGCGTCACCATCGGAAAGTGCTTCGCCTCTCCGTTGAAGAAGATCTTCCCGCTTTTTCTGGGCTTTCCATTGAGACTTTATTTTCTTGCTTTCAACCCATGACTTCTTCAGCTTTCTGGCTGAGCGATAATCTGAGCATAACCATGTGAGATAAAACTTGCAAAACCAACCTCTATTGACTGGGAGATGGCCAAAAGTTGGAGGCTTCTTGTGCTTGGTCCCTTCGACAACCATTGCAACAACTCTGTACAAGAAGACCTTGGATTTTCAAAACCGTGATGCTGACTAAGTAATTTCAATTCACTGGAGTTGTCCATTTCCGGAGAGCCGCGTTACATTATCAAGTTGACCTTCTCTCTGACTCTCATCTTGTCTCAATACATCCCCACTCAGTACACAAGTTTATCTATTTTCTCCCATCGCATGAACGTGCAGAACCTGAATTCTTTCGGTGAGTATCTTATCGCAGCCTAATCGATCCGCTCATGGTTTGACTCACCGGCGCTTGTCAGATCCTTTTGCTGATGAGGGTGATCCTCTCGGTGGCAACCAAGACGTTGGGTCCCAGCAGAATTACCTTCACATCCGTATTCAGCAGAGAAACGGAAGGAAGACTTTGACGACGTTGCAGGGATTACCAAAGGGTGAGTTCGTGGGCTTCTAACCGGCGAATCGTCCTCTGACTCAGTGCCTGCAGAGTATGATCCCAAAAAACTTTTGAAGGCTTTCAAGAAAGTGAGTAGCGCTGGCTATCTCGCCATCAAATGTATCGCGCTAACAATCTTCCATAGGAGTTTGCTTGCAACGGCACCCTCGTTGATGACGAGGAAATGGGTCAAGTCATCCAGCTTCAGGGTGATCAGAGGCTTAAGATTGTCAACTTCCTCACGGAAGAGGGCATCCCGAAGAACACCATCAAGCTGCACGGGTTCTAGTTCTTGTCGTGAGGCATCCAAGTTGTCCAAGTATCCCAAGTCAGCACGGTTCCCCTTTTCATTCACTTCTCCATACGTGTTGTTATGTATGCGTTTGTACTATTACGAGTCGACCGATGATACGGATAGATGTTTTCTCATGTATTCAACTTTCAAATCTGGACTTCTTTTCAATTTTTCAAATGGACCAAAGAGTGATGACTCCAGGCAGGTCCTTACCTTTTTCTGACAACATGGCTATTCAAGTTGGTTTGAAACCTGTTAAATCTGTTCCGGAGGTTTCATCAGCATGAGTCGTGAAAATTTGATTCAAATACAGGAGGCCAAGTATGTATTTGACCCACCTCCTTCTGACTGATTTCTTGTTCCTGCAGCGAGTTTTACGCCTGGCAGTGATGCATGTTAAGTACCCTGCATACCTAGAACATTCGCGGATATCTCCTGCCTCGTGTATCGCTCCCCTTGGTGTTACTTTGTTCAGACTCCAGATCGGAAGCATGATGCGGGAATTGCCTTACACTTGATTTGCTGATCCACATCATTACAGAGTCCTTCGGAAAACCTCATCCGAAATTGCGACATTATGCAGATGCCCGATATGGTGTGATTCATCATTTGTCTTGAACAGAGTCAACAGACTGCATCATGTCATCTGATTTGCGGAAAGTAACCGAGACAGTCTAGACTACTACTTGAAACAGTCGTTAAGTGCAGGCATGTATGATTCATCGCCATAGTTAACTGTAATGCCTTCAGACGGATATACGTATGTCTGATGTGACATGGCAAAAGGTGGCCGCAGCTCCACCTTCCTGACGGGCCTGGCGCTGATGTTGTGACTTGTCAGTCCATTCAAACTGCTTTGCGGTCTGCTTCTCTGCAATGTTCAGGTCAACACCAACTTACATCAGTAGAGGAACGGGAGGAAGATCTTTGACAACATTGCAGGGATGAACCAAAGGTAAGTTCGTGGGCTGTTAATCGGCCGAATCGTCCGCTGGCATGGTACCTGCAAAGTATGATCCCAAAAAAGCTCTGAAGTGCTTTCAAGAAAGTGAGGATTGTCGGCTATCCGAGGAAATGGGTCCAGCTATCCAGCTTCAGGGTAATCTGAGGAATAGGGTTATCGGGTTCCTCACAGAGATGGACATCCTACGGAACACCATCAAGCTGCACGAGATCTAACTCATGTTGTCAGAGGGGTACTCAAGGCGTGCAAAACGAAGTTGTTGCTTATGTCACTTGAGCAAGAGAGCAAGCTTTTCTTTTTGTCGATGAGTCAAAGAGTTGTTATATGCATGTTGTATCATTAAATGTTCTCTCACGTACTTGGCTTTGAAAAATCATGACTCCGCATATATTGTTCCAAAGCACCAAAAAGTGATACTCCAAGAAATATCTATGAGGCGCACTGCGTCGAAGTGAAACTTGTCTCACAAGCAAGAAAATACAACTTATCTTGCGGCGAGCTTGAGCTATGCTACTCACTTGACTTTATCCAGTGGCCTGTTGAATCCTCCACGACTAAAGGGAGGTATCGGAAACGATCTTTGAGATTGCAAACGCACACGCACCGATTCATGTACTGACGCCATGTCCTCATCTTCTTGACGCTGACGAAGCCTTCTTGGTTGCCATCGACATGCTTGCCCTGTGACTAGAGTGAATTTTAAATCATAGAAGTTAGAAAACGAACATACTTTCGTCGAGCCAAAGCCTGCGAGTCCCATTGCAGCCATCATGGCCTCTTCATCAGCGTTGGTTGCATCCATGGCTTCCCCTTCTTCAGAGGCGGCATCTGGGTCGAGGTTCGGTCTCCTTTGAGAAGAGGATGGACCAGCATCAGCAGATGAACCTAAAAACGATACGATGATGAGAAATGCTATCACAATGCACTATGAGTGCATTCTAACCTGGAGGTGGAGTTCTAGCTTTTGAGGGTTTTTCTGGAACCCTGTCCGCATCATGCCTTCCAACTTGTTGTCGATGATCACGTTGGTATCCTGGGTCCTTATCTCTTTGATCCTTGTCTCGCGTTGTAGGCTCGCGCCTGTCATCACGCCTTTCAGGCCGCCTATCATCTCTGCGGCCGTCCCGGTCGTAGTCCTCCTTGCGCGAGCTCTTATAATCTCGATCTTTGTGATCCCTGTCATAATCTCGCCTATCTGTGTAGGTGGGATAAGCTGCGTATGTGGCGCTCATAAAACTGCGACTTACCCCTCCTTGGACTGCGGGACCTACTGGCTCGTCTGCGACCGCTATCCCGTTGACCTCCAGCTCTACCGCCTCGTGAATAGCGATCCTTTTCACGGTCACGATCCCTCTCGTCTCTCTCCCAGCTGCGCTCGCGCCTTCTTCCATCATGTCTGGTTGACATCGTCGTGGTCACTGTCCAGAGTGCGACTTGATCACGTGGCCTCCGCCCAAACTTATCCTCCCTTTCTATTCGATCACGTCTGCAACATTATTGCTTCTGCGATGTTCAGGTCGACAGCCATTCGGCGTATGAGGGACGTTACACGACCTTGGGATGGTGGGCTCAGACATTCTTATTTTTGCTTTTTCTAATGTAATAATTTTTCTCAGAGGGCAGAACACACATACAACTCCGAGATCTGCCACGTTCAGCACTCCCTACTGACTTGCGCAGACTATGCATTCGCGAACAACTTCTAGGCGTAACGGATGGTAAATATGCTTACCTTTAAACCATGACGCATATAACGCAGTTTTCATCTCACCAGTCACCATCGACTATCACCGCTTCCGCCCAACAGGACGAGCATACCTCACCCTCGCTCATACAGACCAGTTGTATAAGAACCTACAAGCACTTGAGAAATCATCTGTGGCCAGTCTTCCCATTCGTGCTTTCTCATCCCCTCCCCCGCAATCCAACCCTGGACGGCTGCACAGGACCGTACCCCAAGGTCAGGTCTTAACAGGCAACGGTCCTCATGGAGGGATTCGCTCCCGCATGAAGCACGTCGTTATCTGGGGCTTTCCTGGAAAGATGTCTGAACGTGCCGTTGAAAATTACTTGCAAGATTTTCGGCTGGACAATGTGAAGGATCAGAGCGAGGCCGTGCAGGTCATGCTGTAGGCCTACTTTTATATGACTGCAAACCGCGACTAATACATGACTTACTTACAGGCCGACCACTACGTTCTCCCTGTATTCGCGGTACTTGGTTCGGCCCGTGTCAACTTCTGAAGCTCACCGACTTGTGCGGCAATTGCACATGTCATATTATGAACCAGAACACTGGAGAAAGAGATACCAACTGCGCGCTCGGGTTGTTTATTGACTTTCCACTGTTCGACTCATCATCACATAAATTAGTAGTTCACACTTTAAAGTCTGTGCCTCATGCGAGAGTACTAGTATGAGAGTGCAAAGGAATCCAACCATAACAGCTAAAGCTTTCACATTCGTTCAGCTTCCATATCGTCCATGCGTGAACGATGACCCTGCAACATTGTTAAAGGATTGAATTACCAGGAACTGGAATGAACATACCAGGCGGAGATTGTCACCTTCATCTTCTGGAGACCGTCCACGTTTCCGCGAAGTGTCCACCGTTTCAGTTTCTTTCCAGTCACCACCTCCACCAGCAACAGCACCAGGGCCTTCTTGTGCATCTGCGTACCGTTCCTCGACTTCTCTTCGGCGTTCAGCCTCGGCCCTTTGTGCCTGTGCACCCCATCCACCTCGTCCTGGATCATAATCCTGCCTATGCTCGTCTCGCACCTGACCACCACTCTTTCCCCGTCCGAATTGCCTGCCCTCTCTATAGCCCAGGTCCAAATCACACCGGATAATACGCTCGTCCAGTTTGGTTCCGCTCACGTACTTCATGCTGGCAAGGGCTTCTGCATGAGTGTAATACTCCACAAAGCAGAACCCACATGGCGTGCTGATCAGGTCGTGATGTCAGTTGTCCGTCTACTCATAGGACAGAAATAGACAAACCGCGTGTTTCGGTCGAGGCCCATAATAATTCGCTTGATGCCTCCACCATCCTCCGGACTGGCACATTTGGTGAACAATTCGTATATCTGCTCTTCTGTGGTGTAGAAACTTAAATTACCGATCTACGTTGGAGTGAGTTATGCCGCTCGGAGGGGAGTATCCAGGAAAGAACCTCACGTATAGTGTTGTGGATTTCGAGAGGAGATCATTCTGTTTCGCGCGTTCTACTCTGCTCTGGGAGTCCTTATAATTCGAAGGCTGATCTAGAGGCTGAACAACGTGCGCCATGGTGGCGAGAATTCTGCTCATTCCTGAATGATACACTTACAAGAGTAGACGAATAAGAAAGGAAGGTTTTTACCACGGCTACCAACGCGTCAGCTTCATTCAAGGCGAGTGTTCTTCATTCATTTGGCCACTACCATGGAGGACATAGGAATGGAGATTCAGAAGGAGGTTCGTGTTTCAGTGTCGTCAACAAGGATACTTAATCTCAAGGGATGTATCAGGAGCCTACCTTCGAGTCTGTCGTGGCTGAAAAGTCCGCACTCCATAAGCAATTGCAAGAGGAAGATTTGTATACCAAATACAAGAAGCTCGCGCGTCATCTAGAGCTCTTCGACATCCAAGAGAGCTACATAAAGGACGAGCAAGCGAATCTCAAACGTGAGCTCATCCGTGCCCAGGAGGAAGTGAAACGCATCAAGTCCGTCCCCCTCGTCATTGGGCAATTCCTGGAGGCCATTGACCAGCACACCGGTATTGTGGGTTCTACCACCGGCTCAAATTATGTTGTGCGCATTTTGTCAACATTGGACCGAGAATTGCTCAAGCCGTCGTCGTCTGTCGCCCTGCACCGGCATTCAAATGCCCTTGTGGACATCCTTCCTCCAGAGGCCGACTCGTCAATAGCTATGCTAGGTAAAGAGGAAAAACCAGATGTCTCATACCAAGATATCGGTGGAATGGATTTGCAGAAGCAGGAAATACGTGAAGCCGTCGAGCTTCCCCTTACGCATTTCGACCTTTACAAAAAGATAGGTATAGATCCACCTCGCGGAGTCTTGCTTTATGGTCCACCTGGTGTGTGACTTCCAAGCCCTGGGTGACTGGTGTTCTAACGACAATATGCAGGCACAGGCAAGACTATGCTTGTGAAAGCAGTCGCGCATCACACAACTGCGTCTTTCATTCGCGTAGTTGGCAGTGAATTTGTGCAGAAATATCTAGGAGAAGGTCCTCGGATGGTCCGTGATGTCTTCCGACTTGCAAGGGAGAACGCACCTGCCATCATCTTTATCGATGAGATAGATGCCATTGCAACCAAGCGGTTCGACGCTCAAACAGGAGCGGACAGAGAAGTGCAACGTATTCTACTAGAGCTTCTCAATCAGATGGATGGTTTCGACCAAGGAAGCAATGTCAAGGTAAACTTTCACTTCCCAGCGGAATTCGTACCTGTCTGAATTCTTTGCGACTACCACAGGTCATCATGGCCACCAATCGCGCAGACACACTGGATCCTGCTTTGCTTCGTCCTGGTCGACTTGATAGGAAAATTGAGTTCCCTCTACCATCAAGACGCGAAAAGCGTCTCATCTTCCAAGCTGTAACTAGTAAGATGAATCTTGGTCCAGATGTAGACCTTGAGGATTGTATGTGTCTTGCTTGTCAACACTATGCGCCTCACTTAACATATCATCTAGACGTTTCAAGACCAGATCGGTTATCCTCTGCAGAAATATCTTCCATTGCCCAGGCAGCTGGTCTTCAAGGTTAGCTCAATTTTCTGATAGTTGCGCATTCCTAGTAAGCGTTGTGGTTCCAACAGCTGTACGGAAGAACAGATACGTCATCCTTCCTGTTGATTTCGAAGAGGCGTGGAAAGTAAGTTGTTTGTGCCCTGTTTGGCCCCATCAGGGAAAAATCTCACACTTTTTCCCTCACAGCAAACCGTCAAACGCTCAGACGACACTCACGAGTTCTGTGAGTCCTCACATCATATATCCGCGCGCAATGATACTGATGTCCCATCACCAATTCAGATCGGTAGTACATCGCATCGTAAGCACCTTTTCCATCGTTTCTGGCGACATGATACTGATCTGAGGGTTCAAGATACCACTGTATTCTACGAATGCAATCATATTTTCCCCTTTGCTTTTGCGTACTCCGCGATGTCCGCGCAAAACAGCTCTGTCACTTTAGTGTCCCTCTGCTTCTTACACGGAGGGGTGCTCATTCTTAAGAGCGATATAAACAGTGACCATCTGATGGCCTTCCTGTGCTTTTTTTTGCCCCGCTTGCTTGCCCTCGTGGATGAGCTTAAGACTCTAAGAGCAGTGAGGTTCACACGCAGGATACATTACTCTTGAACTGAAGTCACTATTCCCTCTTAGCACTTGGATGTCTCATGTTACTCTAGGTGAGTAGCTGGTCCTGACTGCAAGGTCCATAGCTGATCCTCTATAGATGAATCAATATTATTTCCCTGACGACGCGTGAGACTTCGTGGATTCTTGCTGATGCTCCTCGACACTCTGGGCGGCGTTCCTAACTCACACGACCGTCCTCATTTTATGGGAGCAAAAGGTAAACAATGACTGAGCCAGTGTGCGCAGCCACCTACGCTGTCGTCGATCCTTTACACTAAATAGAGGTCTCGAAGACATGATTGGGATACAAATCTAAAGTACAGGAATTTTGTGTTGGATATGTTGAAAATGAATTTTTTATTTTTTCTCGGGTTGTCCAAGTTCGCTAGCGCGCTCTGTCGCAACCTGAATTGCACGGGCGATGGTCGAACGAACTCTACCATCCTCCATGGCTAAGAGGCCCGCTATCGTACACCCGCCGGGAGCTGCCATTAAGAAACCAATTATGTACAATGGGCAACAATAGGATGAGGATATACTGACTGGTTACTGAGTCCTTTATCTGAGCTGGGTGTGCCCCTGCTTGAAGAACCATCCGTGCCGCACCTTGCAAAGCTAGGGAAACGATAAGCTGGAGCACGTTGTGCGACGAGTAAACTCACTTTGTGCTGCCAATTCGAGGGCCTCTGCTCGCGGGAGGCCCATCATGACACCACCGTCTGCCATAGCCTCCAAGAAAATACACGCGAAGGCAGGACCAGACCCCGAAAGCGCAGTGCACGCATCGAAATGCTTTTCCTCGAGAAAACGACAACGTCCAATGGATGAGAATATCTTCAGGATAATTGACCGGTCGAGCTCGACGTCCTCAGATACCGGTAGATTACTAACGACGGTCATGCCTTCTCGGATCTATGCGTGTCCTCAGAAGTTGCTCACGAAGGGATGTACTGGAAAGACACGTACCCTGCATGGAGTATTGGGCATTGCACGGACAACCTTCGTCGTCGGGGAAACCCATCTAGTAAGCTGGGAGATTGTCACGCCAGCAAGAATGCTAATGAGCAATTTGCCTTCCAGAGCTTGCTGCATTCCATCCTGTGAGAGGATAGCATGAGCCTGCTGAGGTTTGCAGCTAGAGATCCATCAGGAAGACCAAAATATTGATGGACTGGTAATACACACCATAAAATGACAACGTCAGCTTGTTGAGCAGCTGCAAGGTTTTCGCCGACGAGAATTTTAACAGAACTACCAAGACCTCCCAAGAGTCCAAAGGTATTTTGCAATTTCTGCGCACTCTCTGGACGTGTTACGGTTGCGACAAAAAAGGATGCGAGGGAAGGTTCAAGAGAGTCAGCGGTAGGTGTGCATGTACCAGGCGTATGCGACTCCCACTTGGGGATCGCATGTGGGTTCTGCCTGGACTGTAGACCACTGATCACTCCGGAAATGATCGCCACACCCATAGTTCCACATCCTAGAAGAGTGTTTTGAGAAGCACGTATATCATAAATCCTTCCACCTACCTAGCACACAGAGCGTATATCCCATCGGAGTAATGTCGTGAATCGTGATCACTGTAGTAATGATAAAATAATAAAGTAAAGTTTTCGAGTCATCATGATCATCGTTTGAGCCAAATTCAGATGTGTGCCCGGGACTTTCCTCGTTGAAACTCCATGATCGTCTTCGTGACGGTAGGTTCAACTAGGTTCGATGCTCTTATAGAGGCCGCTATATCAGAACCTGTCCTCACCACACTTCGTGACTTGGGATATGCTCGCCTCATTCTTCAGCGGGGTAATTCCATTATTGAACCAGAAGAGTCAAATCGAGAGGGTTGTTATTCTATACAACGATACGGAGTGGATATAGAGATATGGAAGTTTAAGCCTTCTATTCAGGCTGAGTTCGAGCAAGCGGACCTCATCATCAGCCATGCTGGTGAGTTATTTGCTTTTCTCGAACGAGTTGTAAACTAAACGTGGGGGGAAGGGTCGGGGACGATTTTGGATGTCTTGAGATTAGGAAAGCCTCTTGTCGTCGTACCCAATCCGACCCTCTTAGACAACCACCAAGAGGAGCTGGCATCTGCCCTTCAGACCCTGGGTCATCTAAAAGCTACATCAATTCAGTGGGCCCTTTCATTCATCGCAACCAGGTTGTTCAACGAGCTTGACTGCTAGGAATCTTTCATCAACAATCGCATCGTTTGAACCTCGCGATCTGGTCCCATTTCCTCCCTTCGACGGGAGTAAATTCTCTAATCTGATAGATGAGGAAATGGGGTTCATCTAATGAAGAGGTGTCGACTTCCATGTGTGCTGATGTAGATGTTGTACTCAGTGTCGATCGAGTCATGCATGTCCTTTCCCAATACCTTACCGTACCGTGACCACGACGTTGATACATCAGTAATATGAAACCCGTAAAAAGTGTCACAGTCGTCGATGATCCCCAAATCCACGAAGATCAATACGTTCACGCCGTGTATGACCAGATTGCTTCTCACTTTTCATCCACTCGGTACAAGGTGCGGACTACTGTCTCTAACAATCTGTATCGTTTTAACCGTGTCCTGCAGCCTTGGCCGATCATAGCCAAATTTCTCTCCGATCTTCCAACTGGCTGGATTGGCCTTGACTCGGGAGCAGGGAATGGGAAATATCTTCCTCTGCCTGCAGACCGCCCCGGTTGCATACTAACGATCGGTCTCGATCGGAGTCGCAACTTGCTCCAGATCGCCCAGCACGCCGGGAGTGAGCCTGGTAGATTGATCACTCGGGAGGTTGTTTGGGGTGATGTCCTTGGGAGCGGTTGGAGATCAGGTGTGTTCGTGAGTAATGGCAGGTGTTATGCTTTGCGGGACAAACTCTTATTGACTGATGTTCGTAGGACTACGCCATATCTATAGCTACTATCCATCACCTGGCATCGCATGGCCGTCGAAAGCTCGCCGTTCAGGTGAGCCTACCTTTCTTCCAGACACAGGGCCTTTTTAACTCGATATGTTCTGTAGCGTCTTTTACAGGCTGTCTCCCCAGTCCATGGTCGCGTGTTGATCTATGTGTGGGCCATTGAGCAAGATGAGCTATCCAAAAGGTCGATCCCAACTAGTGACACCGATGGGTCAAACCCTCACCCTACTGGCGAAGATGTCTTCGTACCCTGGGTAATGTCTCGCCAGCATAAGCAAGACACGCCAGTTGTTCCAACATTAGTGGCCGAGACTCCAGTATATAACAGATATTATCATATGTTTGCTAACGGCGAACTTAAGCAGCTCGCAGTTCAAGCAGCTGAAGAATTTGGACTAGTTATTGGACCGCGAGGGAGCGTATATGATGAGGGATGCAGAGGTATCGAGATTGTCCAAGAAGGGTGGGAACGGTCAAATTATTACGTTGAGTTGCGGCGCTGGGTGTCTTGAAATTCAATGTGCTATTGAGATTCTCATCATTCTTTGTGGGACGTGCACGATGTGAATAGCTTGCGCGAGCAAAGTAGTGATATGATACAGTGACGAGAAGCAGAGCACTGAGCAAACAGGCAAAAGATCACTCGCTTGCTGCCATAACTTGCGAACATGATTAGATCAGTGGGATAGTCAAGGGATAATGAAATAGACTCACTGGCATTGATCAGATCTCCTCCACTGTCCTTCAATACTTTGACAGCCTTAGCCCTCGAGCAATTGACTTGCGCCATAACTAACTCGATGTCTTTAGCATCAACACCCGTTTCGTCCAAGGGTCCATCCTCTTCTGGCGCCTCAAGCTCTGGTAGGTCGTCGTCATCATCACCCTCACCGCCCGCACCAGAGGTTTCAAGGTTCATGGCCCCAGTACCTGCGCCACCGGCAGAAGCAAGATGTTGAGCAGTAGACATCTGAGCTTGCGAGTTCATGTCCTCCATCTGGGAAACGGAACATCAACATCAAAAACTGTATTGTATGTTCGTCTGTCTGGCTTACCTTCGCCTCACCAAACACAATGTAGCAGTCACTGTTTTGGGACTTGTAGACATCGGGGGAAGAGAGAACGAACAAGACGTTCTTAGGCCTGCGGAGGGTGACGCGGGTGATATTGGGAACCTTTTTCAAGCCCAAACTAAGAAGAGCCTTCCGGGCCTTTCGCTCTGGACGAGATTGGATTTTGTCGAGGGCAGCTTGGGAGGTGGGGTCCTCCTCGTGCTCAGAGTGGTCGGAAGGGACTTCCTCGATGGTAGCGGACATCTGAAGGACGCGTCAGTGACATGTTCGAGTACATCTAAAATGAGCGATGCCGATCCATCCGAAGAATCTCGTTTCCTCGCAAGTAACGTGTCCTTGGTGGTTCAAATGTCTGAAATGGCGCGCACCTTTGATTTTACGGGGTGTTTTGAACGGAGGTGTACTCGTCGTCGTCAACAGTGAGCAAACAGGTTCCAGGCGTGAGCTCGGAGTTTGCCGAAAAGTACCTCGCGCATCACCTCGTCTCAAAGTCAATTGACGTTTCTTGAAATCGTAGTTCCGCAAAGCAGTAAATACTGAAGAAAGCGATACATTCACGGTAATATCTTGTGTAGCAATGAAGTTTCTCCCCCCAGCTTCTTTATGCTTTGACAAATATCTCGTGACGTAAGTACAACGTCATGGTCAATTCACAAGGTATATATAATCAGAGCTGGGCATTCTCAATGAACACTTACCATCTTTCTTATTACTATTTTACCATGAACCCAGAAACCAAACAAGAGATCTACCGCGAAGGTTCTAAGGTGTACGACGCGGCTGGGGCGGCGATAATGACTTTCACCCCTATTAACCGCATTCACCAGCATCTTTGCGCGTTCCACATATACGCGTACGCATATTGCTATCACAGAGTAGTTCTCTTTACTAACCAGCTCTCAGACAAGACCACACCCGTCATGTGGAGGCTCACCATTTTTGCAGTCACCGCTCGAAGGATTTTCATCAGGTGCGACTTTAATGCATACACTAATAATCCTTTTCATTCACCGTTCATTAGTGTGTTATCTATGACTCCGACGCGGCTGATGCCAGGTTAATTGGTATTGAGTATATTGTGTCTGAAAAGGCACGTAGGGCCCAGGCAGTCGGGCAATTGTTTTACTGACTGGTATGTAGGTTTTTAAATCGCTCCCGGAAGACGAGAAAATATATTGGCACTCACATAAGTATGAGGTATGACACCAGGCTGGTATTTCTGTCTCTTACTTAGCTCATATCTTTGTCAGGTGGAAAGCGGCATCCTCTACATGGAGGTATGTTTTGGTATTACTTAAATGGAATAATGATTTAACTCATTCTTTCCGTTAGACTAAAGGAATTGTTCCCGGTGAGTGACTCGGACGTAGAGTGTGTATGCTGCGGTTACCATAATCTTTTTGTAGCTGCTGTGAACGACACTGCCGAGGAACCAGCTATGCTGGAATTGCATCAGACTTATGGCAAGACAATCCATACGTGGGCTTATGACCAGTCTCCGGAATTGCCACTTGGACCACCTCAACTTATGATGTCTTACACTCATGATAATCAGGCCAGCGAGGAGGTCATACGTCGCCGTGATGAACGTTCCGGGATTTCGTCGTCAGCCAAGAAGGAGTTGCGTGAAGGTTATTTACCGCCGTATCAGAAGGATAACAAAGCGGACCAATGGGAGAAAAGTGGTACAGGCATTGTGTTCAAGCCGGAAGAAGTTCAGATTCAAAAGTGAGGTTATCAAGCAAGTGGGTGTCGGTGTGTAACTTTGTACGATTGCAATAGTACGATACATGTGAATGCGATAATCAAGAGCGCTTATGTATTTATGTAACATTTGTGCTTCATGCACGACTGGTCATGTCGATAACAGCTCTGTCCCACCTGGTCCGCATAACGTTACAAGAACCTCTCGACGATGCTCGATTAGAACAGGCTCTCCAGGCTGTAGACGATTTCGTCCATGAATGCGCTTCATCTAAAGAACCGGAGGTCTTACTGTTCCACCTGGAAGAGCAACTTCAATTAATCCACAGCGACACAATCACCCATAATTCCATCCACCAAGTCGAAGTACTGTTGGCCGTCTTGTACCGCTTGCGCCCCTTGCTAACATCAACTTCGATCATCTCATGGTTCGACCTTGTTCTTCGTCCCGCCCTACGAGAACCACGGTTATCCACTCCAGCTGTCAATCATGCCAAAGAATTGATTGTCTCAGCAGCAGAAAGAGGTGACGAAAGGTATCCTGAGAAGGTGGGCGAGTTTCGACGTCGCCTCCTTGACCTTTATGTTTTGGATGCATACAATGAAGGATCTGGTCATGACTTGCTGGAGTGGACTGAACTTGACCAGGAACAAAGGGAGAAGAGATCGTTGTGGAAGTGCAATCTAGAAGATCTGCTCGTGAAGTATGGGTTGCATCGGCCTCAGGTATTCAACAGATGCAAGCTTATTTCCTTTAGACCGGCTGAAGGACACGCTTATGTAGGATTTCATGTCCGCAATAAACGACTTCTTTGCAACACCGTCGTCACGTCTACAACTTTTGATCCTGCTCAATCACTACACTTCAGAGCCCTCGTTCCAGTCTCTCGCTGCAGCATTCGCCGATCATCCTTTGTTGGATAGCCTCCTCAACTCGCTACTGCTGGATAATTCTTCGACGGTGTGTACCATTGGTTTGACTGTCATAGTCAAGCTTCTCCCTATATTTGCTGTCAAAGCATGTGAGGAGCTGAAGGTACTACTACCTCGTCTTCTTGCAATTCTTGCAAGGATTATATGCTGGAAGGAGAGATCAGTCCCTATAACAGCCATTGAGGAAGAAGTCGAAGATACAGACGAATGTATTGCGAATGGAGAAACGCAAGCACCCGCACATGACGAGTTCACTACACCCTCTCATTTACCCTTGCGATCTGGGCTTGGTTGGGAAAGGCTTGGACTCACGTTTGATGCCGCATCTTCCGCACCACCCCCTGGGACTTATTTTTCCTGCCTCTATTATCTCTTTCCATGTAACTTACTCCGGTTCCTACGTGGCCCCTCGGGGTATCTTAACGACAGAGGTTATGAATCCCCTTTCCCTATTAGTTGGGAAGATGCACTCGATGAGGACCGCATAAGAAGTAAATCAGAGGTGCGGATTGATATTTGTTTCTTGACTCGCTAACTTAGCATGCGGTCTGTAGTCACTTTTGCGGGGAAGGATTGTCAATTCAAGAGTCATATGGGGAGATTGGATAAAAGAGTTATCAGAACCCGATGCATGGGCAAATTACAGCGTCTCTCGCATCGTGAGCGAGTGCACGATGCTTGATGTGCGCAACGCAGCTCTCGGCAGCCATATCACTGCAGACAACGTGCCAGCTGTTGTTGCGGAGCAGCCATCGACGCGCGGCGCAACCATCCTATTTGAAGGTGACACTTCAACAGCACCGACACCTCATCCTGGCTATGCGGAACTGTCACCTGCGAGAACCTATGTCTCGTTGCAGAACATGATCACGACATCCGTTGCACTCAAATCCAATCTGGACGTGGAGATAGAGGTGCCAACAGCGGCCTGGTCATCACTGCTGTTCCCTCCAGGAAGTAATTCTCCGGCAAAGCGTACTTTCGATCTGCCCCCGGAGCCAAACGTCTCCAATGATGAGCAACTTCCATCTCACGTTGCACAAGCGATTTCTGGTCTCCAGCGCGAAGTGCTTCTCCTGCGTAATGAACTGAACTTCGAGCTTTGGCTCTCGCGTGAGAATGTGAAACACATTGGACGCCTCTACCAAGATCGAATTTTGTCCAAGAACGCGGAGGTTGAGCAGCAAGGTCTGGTATGTATTTTTATCGATCTCTACCTGATTTATTAAGTGTGCTGATCATATAATAGTTCAACAAGCTACGTCAGTACAGAACCGAGGTTCAGCGGCTAGATCGCCAGCTGAGGGAACATAGAGAACAATCTTCGTCTGCAAAAAACAAATATGCTGATTGGAATACGGAACTCCAGAACAAGCTGAAAGAGTTTCGCGAGGAGAAGAAAGCTTGGGTCTTTGAAGCCGCTTCGCTACGGACTAAGGAGAAAGATGCCCAGGTATAATATTATTCGATACTACTATTGTTTGCTAATTCTTACCCAGGCTCTTTTCGCCGCTCAAGGAAAATTGCTTGCGGAAGCAGCAAAGTACGTATTGGAGCTCCAGACCCAGAGGAAGGAAACCCAGCACAAGGTCGATCGCCTGAGGGACTATGAACGACAGATCGAGCAGCATATTCGTATGCAACGTCTTTGGTTTGTTCTTATGGTTGGTGCATCCCTGATGTAAGCTGACTTGTTGGTAGGGATGCTGACTTCCAGAAGTTCAATGATCGGGCTGAAGAGCTCCAGCAGCTAAGAACTCAATTCAAACAGATGGAGCTGCTCTTGGAGAGCCACGAGAAAACATTTGAACAGATGAGTGAGGAAGCTCGGTAAGGCAGATCCATCTGCTTTGCACGTCTGCTGAACAAGTATTATTATTGTAGGAGCTACCGACGACAAAACCAGGCACTAGAGGCCCGCCTTGCTTTACTTCAGAAGAAGTGCGATGCCTACCGACACCTCCCTGAGGCTGAAATAGCAGCATTTATGGCGGAGAAGTCTGAGCTGGCGATGGCCAACGTCAGGTTAAGGGAAGAAAACTATGATTTAAAGGATGAGATGGGGGAGATGAGAGCGAGGATGGAGCTTATGAAGGCACGAATTGATGGACACAAAGGCCTTATTGCCGAACCGCGCACGATACCAGTATTGTGAATTATCGTATTCCTTGGATCTTCAAGCTTCAAGCTTCAGTAGGCACGTGAATACGGTGTCCAAGACTGACGCCTTGCTGTGGATGAGTCCTCTGTAAAAGGGAAGTGGTGGAATGTTCTGGAAGTTAAGATGTTCTGGACGAATCCGTCGAAAGTTCTCGAACATCGAAAAAATCAAGTACTTAAAGACTCGAGATAGACGCGTCCTTTGTGCTGTAGGCTTTCCCATCTTTCCCCCATAGATCATCTTTCCATCTTCATCTCCTCATACGGTGAGCATTGTGGTTGTACTTATCTGACGCGCCTAGTTAATCTCATTCCCAGCACAAAATGGCAACCGAGAGCTTTGGATTCCAAGCCGAAATCAGTCAACTCCTTGACCTGATTATCAGTAAGTACACGATGTCGTACACGCCTCGCCTCGTGTTAATCGTGTTATCTAGACACCTTCTACTCGAACAAGGAGATCTTCCTTCGTGAGTTGATCTCGAACGGCTCAGATGCCCTCGATAAAATCCGATATGCATCTTTGACCGATCCTTCGGCTCTCGACACCGAGAAGGAGCTCTACATCCGTATCACCCCGGACAAGGAGAACAAGCTCCTTGCTCTCCGTGACACGGGTGTTGGTATGACCAAAGCCGACTTGGTCAACAACCTTGGTACAATTGCCAAATCTGGCACGAAAGTACGCTCCTAAATCATTTGCGTAGTGATATTATAACCCATATGGCATGAATCAGGGTTTCATGGAGGCTCTCAGCTCTGGTGCTGATATTTCTATGATCGGTCAATTTGGTGTTGGCTTCTACTCTGCTTACCTGGTCGCTGAGCGCGTCCAGGTCATCTCGAAACACAATGATGATGAGCAGTACATCTGGGAGTCTGCTGCAGGTGGCACCTTCACTATCACCCCTGATACCGTCAACCCACCTCTCGGACGCGGTACTGAGATCCGCCTTTACCTCAAGGAGGACCAAATGGAGTATCTCGAGGAGAAGAAGATCAAGGACATCGTCAAAAAGCACTCAGAGTTCATTTCATACCCGATTCAGCTCGCTGTGACCAAGGAGGTCGAAAAGGTCAGTTGATGTTGACGCGCTTGCCTTCGAATCTGGCTAATGTGCTTGTAGGAGGTCGAAGACGAGGAGGAGGACGTGAAGGAGGAGAAAGAGGAGTCTAAGATCGAGGAGGTCGAGGACGATGATGGCAAGCCTAAAGAGAAGAAGACCAAGAAGATTAAGGAGATGGAGACCACCAACGAGGAACTCAACAAGACAAAGCCCATCTGGACGCGTAACCCTCAGGATATTACCGCTGATGAGTACGGCGCTTTCTACAAGTCGCTCACCAACGACTGGGAGGAGCACCTTGCTGTCAAGCACTTCTCTGTTGAGGGTCAGCTTGAGTTCAAGGCCATCTTGTACATTCCCAAACGGTAAGTAGCACCCGTCTGTGTTGTTTCTACTCTCCTGATTTAGCTCCTTAGTGCGCCCTTCGATCTCTTCGAAACAAAGAAGAAACGCAACAACATCAAGCTTTACGTCCGCCGCGTTTTCATTATGGATGACTGTGAGGACCTTATCCCTGAGTACCTCAACTTCGTCAAGGGCATTGTCGACTCGGAGGACTTGCCTCTGAACATCTCCCGTGAAACCCTCCAACAAAACAAGATCCTAAAAGTTATCCGCAAGAACATTGTTAAGAAGTGCATGGACCTCTTCACCGAGATTGCGGAGGACAAGGACAACTTCAACAAGTTCTATGAGTCTTTCGGCAAGAACTTGAAGCTTGGTATCCACGAAGATGCTCAGAACCGCAGCAAGCTCGCTGAATTCCTGCGCTTCTTCTCTACGAAGGCACTCGAGGAACAGACTTCGCTCAAGGGTGAGTATATCCTGTTTTGTGCCCGTCAAGACGGTTCCTGATGCAGCAGGATTCAGATTACATTACTCGTATGCCTGAGGTCCAGAAATCGATCTACTACCTCACTGGTGAATCGCTTGGTGCCGTCCGTGACTCGCCGTTCCTCGAGGTACTCAAGAAGAAGGGCTTCGAAGTCCTCCTTCTCGTCGATCCTATCGATGAGTATGCTGTTACGCAATTGAAAGAGTTCGAGGGCAAGAAACTGGTTTGTGTTTCGAAAGAGGGCCTCGAGCTTGAGGAGACTGAAGAGGAGAAAAAACTTCGCGAGGAAGAAGCTGCCCAGTTCAACGACCTTTGCCAGACCATCAAGGAAGCCCTTGGTGACAAGGTCGAAAAGGTTGTCGTCTCCAACCGTATCACCGACTCCCCTTGCGTCCTCGTTACAGGCCAGTTCGGTTGGTCATCCAACATGGTACGTGTTTGGTTTTTGGAAACTGAGGTTGATGGCTCACGACTGGGATGTCTACAGGAGCGCATCATGAAGGCGCAGGCTCTCCGTGACTCCTCGATGTCGTCGTACATGGCGTCGAAGAAGACGCTCGAGCTCAACCCTCACAATGCGATCATCAAGGAACTCAAGCGCAAGGTCGCTGAGGACAAGGCTGACAAGTCTGTCCGCGACCTCACGTTCCTACTGTTCGAGACTGCACTGCTCACGTCTGGATTCTCACTTGACGACCCGACGTCATTTGCCAAGCGTATCAACCGGATGATCAGCTTGGGTCTTGATGTGGATGACGAAGAGGAAGAAGAGTCAGCACCTGCTGAGAGCAGCACGGGTGCACCTCCACCATTGGAAACAGTGTCGACATCGGCAATGGAGGAGATTGACTAGACGTTTTCATCTGTCCTGTACTTTAGCATCATATCATCACGGTTGTCGTTGCATTCAAGTTTCTTTTCTGTCTTCTGGTTGCATTTACGAGACAATAGCTACTAAAAGCCTCCTAGTATGTCACAAATAAAGCATTTACTCGTCTTGTGAAGTTGGTCGCATGGGATCGGTCCTAAGGATGACAGGCTCTATCCATCCCAAGTTACCTGTTGATTCGAGTCAATGACCGGACTAGCCCGGTGTCGTCATGATGGTAAGTATGAAGCATTGTCACACAAAAACGGTAAACGCATACGTTATTATGATTGGGTACTAGCCATCAGGGGTCCTAGTACTCCGTATCCATGCGAGTACTCGCCTGCTCTGTGAGATTCGGCAGCGAAGCGTTGCTTTGACGCGTTCTTTCCTTTGTACGCGAATTTCCTTTTTAGGGATACTTGGGGCGGCAACCTCGAGGCTTCCGCACGCTTCCTGGCTGCTAACCATTTCCATTGTTCCGTTTCATTTATCTCACAATAATGGCTGATATCCCTCTTGCTGTCCAAACATAAAGCCTTTGCCACACGTTCTCTCCAATCTGTATCATTATTTGCCACCAACTCCCTCAAGCCTCATTGTCCCAACAGGAGTTCACCGTCCCAAGAATGCCATCCATACTTGCCCCATCGCCTCGGCGCGTCGCCCATGCTTACCTTCCAGACTCACCGCAATCACCTTCTCCATATTTTGATACGCATCATTGCCATGTCCCTCACGCTTCCCCGACAGCTGTAAATTCCGTATGTCACCAACAATGCTCCATGTATAATGTTAAGCTGACGCGTCTCCCAGGAACCTGTGTCACCCCCAATGCTCTTCAATCCACCGCGATTACTGTCGCCCATCACGCTCAATGAACCTCATTTTTTGTCTCTCGTCAGTTCCACGCATTTACACCCATTGATTCAAACAAGTGCTGATAAGCATTTTTTCCCTTAGAGATCCAAGTCACCTATGCCTTGCGGCGCTGCAACAAGGCGAGCGACCGCTCGTGTTACTCGCTCTATGAATAAACGTCGTCGCTTACCCCCTCGCATCGAATCGCCTTGCGATCCATATGGGCACGCATCCATGTTTGATCGTCTGCCGTGGATTTCGGCTATGGAGCTCCCTCCACGGTTCAATCTATGCGATACTGCAGATCTGTCTCACCTGCCCATAACCATTGATCAATCCAACTTCCCAGACGCGATCCCAGCTTCTGGACCCGTACGCCGGCGCAAGACATCACTTCGTTCAAATCCTCTTGGAGATAATTCGGAGTCATCCAGACAGCTATTTCCCTTCCGCCAATTTTCCAATTGTGATCGGAATTTTCTCAAGACTCCCCCTCCCAGAGTACCTTTCGATCCCACGCGAGTCACTTTCCACAACCTAATGCCGGTCTTCCCACACGATGTTGTCCAACACAGTCGACCCCAATAGATGCATTGACTCGCGTGTGGCCACACGCCATCCGATATTTTTCCATCTTACTTGCATCTTCATGTAATAGCGCCCACGCATTGCACCATCTCAACGGACACTATGTATCCTGCCACAAATTTCTTCAATCATCCATTGCACGATCTTCACTTTCGCTTTCGCTACGGACCTCGCTTTCGCCTGGGATCAGCAATAGCTATCCTTATCAGGCTTTTTCTGTATTCGATCTAGTATCCATTTGTACTTTGCTTCCTGCACTTCTGCGTGCCTGCCGCCGCCACTTTATCAAGCCCAATATCGCCTCGATAGTTGCAATTTCCATATATTATCACTACATATGTATGCATTGCCGTTTTCGAATTTCTTCTAGTTATCGTACTTTGAGTCATCCTGATACTCAGATTCCTGCTTCCAGTGACTTATCAGATTTTAAATATATTTCTGCCCACTAAAAGAATGCCTAAAGTTTCCAAGGACTTTCCTCGACATTCCGGGACCACCACCGGGTTCTTCCGGTCCCTAGAACATCTATGACTTTTGATAGAAGAACATAGATGTGCATTTCGTCTTGAGAAACCCTGCGACAAGCCCTGCCAAGAGTAATGTCATGAATGTTGTCACCACGAAGCACGCGAATGGCAACTTGACGCTTCGGAGGCGTCTTGACTGCACAATGATAGTTGCGACTTTCATATATTTATTCAGCGTACACTGTATATATGTATGGAATGTGCATTGCCGTCTTCGAATTTCTTCCAGTCACCGGCGCTCACCGCACTTTGAGTCATCCTGATCAGGTAGATGCTGTTTCGACGAACATCACATGACCAGCGTGATCGAATTGTGACAATACTCTGTTTAATTAATAGCAACTCGCAAACAACATGTATAGAAATCTGTTCTGCTATCCTATTGATAGTATAGTATTGGCGAAACTGACAGTGCGGCAAGTGAAATAGTGCCGGAACTCCGCCAGCTTGGTTTTGCCGCCGCGCCGCTGAAGAGGGATATTACCCTGCAATGGGACGGCCTAAATGTGTGCACAGCTTATGGGCTAGGAGAGGGGGCCTCGCTGATGGTCTCAGACTTTACCTCAGCAGATCATTTTGAGCGGGTATCGAGGGCGCGAACAAGGATTAAAAGAAGTGCTATAAACGAGTGTATGTAAATACTGCGGTAGTCAGTATGATAGTAAATGAAATGTAAATGAGCGGTATCTTACCTCAGTCTTGTGAGTCGAAGACTGGGGTTGTAGGAACGTACGAAAACTTCTGATGTACGGGAAAGATGATTATGTACGATTGCCCGACGGTATAATGAAAGCGTCCTGTTGGAAGGACAGACTGCGGTTGACAACGTTGTCGGCGCCTCATGTGCACCCAGCCGGATTTTGCGAAAAGCTTGAATTCAGATGCCATGCATGGGCATTTTCCTTCCAAAATATCACTGTGAACTTAACTTCATTGAACAATGTTGGGGCTGCGCGGGACGCGTCTACCGGCGGGAAGCTCGGTCCTCGTCGGGGGCTATTCTCGAACATAACGTAATTATCGAATCACTGGATGCTGTCCTCCAGTCATCAATGCGATAGTAAGTTCCAGTAGTAGAGATTTGTCTGGGTGATATCAAAGATTTACTCCCATCAAATGCTACTAGATCTTTCAGGTTTATTGATGCATACCGAAAAGGCCTTCGACGACGGTGTGCAAGCAGCATAGACCATCAAGAAGTATCGGGGTCACCGTGTTCTTCCCGAGAGCATAACGAAAGAATTTGACGATTTCCACTCCCCAAGCTTTCTCTAAAGTATCATTAGTTACTAAACAAATTATCCCACTTACCTTACTCATATTCCTGCTTCCAGTGGCTCATCAGATTTCAAATATATTTCTGTCCACTAAGAATGCCTGAATTTCCAAGGACTTTCCTCGACATTCCGGAACCACCATCGGGTTCTTCCTGTCCCTAGAACATCTGTCTGACTTTTGATAAAGGATCATAGATGCGCTTTTCTTCTTGAGAAACCCTGCGACAAGCCCTGCAAAGGTAATGACATAAATATTGTCACCACAAAGCACTTCTCAGGCGTCTTGACTGCACAATCCTAAGTAGAACAGGGTGCGGAAAAACCTTCCGTTCGCAATGCCATCGTTCGTGACAGTAGACGAGGTGTTGATTATTCTCGCACCATTCGACTCTGGCGAGGAAGATGGAGCGCGAAAATGCGAAAGGAACGGTGATACGGAGCATTCGCAATCAATCCCATCATTTCGCATCCGCTCTCAGTACTCAGTGACCATTCATTCCACCTAAATTTCAGTAATGAACCCCCTAAAGATCAAGATATGTAAACCATACCTAATTCAAGCGATTTTATGGCAGCTCGATTTCATATCTGAAGGAGTTGAAAGACTCTCGAAGAAACGAGTCTACCCTCCCCTATTACCCGTCCGAAATTCATCGGGCCCCAAAGATTTCGTCACCTCAAGGTACGAGCAATCACCGTTCAAAATGCGCGCACAGCCATTCAACGACCCCAATCACCAGTGTCAGTAAATAGTTTTGGCTGTACTATTAAGTAGTGTATGGAGTGAGTAGTAAATTGTGCTGAAGTCCGATTATATGTAGCTGTAAACACATGATGGATCGGTTTTTCAAGCTACAGGCTCCCAATCCACTTGACTTG
>KV448135.1:114288-151674 GCA_001658105.1 Rhizopogon vinicolor AM-OR11-026 | reverse complement strand
TAGAATGCGTGATGCGAGGGCGCTGTGCGCGACTACCTGTGGGCTTTTCTGACTCAGCTTTAAATATGGAGTCAGCAGCAACAGGGGTTACCCGATAAGAAGTGCAGTATACGATGACTGGGAAACATGATCAGAAATTCATCTTTCGACTTGCGACATGCTGCTTACAGGAAGTGCGAAGATGACAATGCAATTTACCATCGAGACCACTACGAAAGTAAGGCCCTGTCCCCAACAAGAATCCATTGACGACTCACAAGTAATGCATAGCATGTAGATCACGCCATCTCGATATATAGTGACAACAATTGGACTATTTTCTAGTCGGTGAGTTTTGAAGCGTTTGTACAACGTCAGAGATAACAAAACTGGCAGAGGATAATGGCCACTGAGAAAAAATATTCGAAATGCCACGTACCAAGCTCGAAGAGCACCAGTAAACCATAAATGATGCTAGCATTTTTGTCCACCTCAAGTACGCGATGTGTTGAATCCGTTGAATCTAGAAATGGACTAAGCAATGCTGCAGAAGACATTCGGAGAAAAGGTACGAACTTCCGATTTTATCGATACCAGCAATTGTTAGCATTGCTATTGCAGTGGCCTGCAGAGATGTCAACGTTTTGAATGTGGCTAAGTAAGAAGGACTAAGCTCACCATGCTGAAAACTGATATTACTACCAAGAACCTCTTATCGCACCCCCAGAACACGTATATCCTTACCAAGAGCAGGACTTACAAGAAAAGGATGACATCAAGAAGGCATTTGACTTGGGAGTCGATACTGACCTTCAGCAGCGAAAGCACCCAAGAAGTGAATATATTCCTAGGGAAAGACGGTCAGCATTCGGCCGTTTAAAATGAAGTTCTTGTGTACACAACTATCAGATACAGGAGTGAGCATTGCATAATTTGCCTGAAATTTTATCGTCGTGGGTACTTTCAACGTTGTGTCAGGAAGAACTCACGATTCCTCCATGAGTAGCCTCGACAGCGTCTATCCAGAGAACATCAACGAACAGTGCGAGTAGTCAGTCCGTTATGAGTACTTACAGCGAGTCATCAGAGTAACACCTACGAGTGGCAAGTAGCGAGAAATAACGAAGGAAATCCTCGTGATCCCCCACTTTCTTCCCCATGTCCAACGAACCTGGCGTTGTGTCAGTTTTTGCATCTAGACATCAGTTTCCGAACACTGACCTCCGAGTCGAATGTAATACAGAAGTCGAAAAGCTGGAAGAAAGGATTGGTTAATGGTTGTGATAATTCCTCCTTATTAGAGTCCTTACCAACGCTACTGCAGATGCGACTGTCACAGAAATTCAGTTATGCAAGAAAATACAAGAAACCGACTGCGGCTACCCCCAGTATACTGTAATGTAAGTGAGCAAAGAGGGTGCCAGTGAGGTAGGGTACGTACTGCGACAGTTTGGCGAGCAATAAAGTCCGGGAAATAGTCAACCATCGCGGTACCGATCGGAAGCTAACAGTTGTTCCGTTCCCTCTTAAGCTAACAGCGAGAGGCAACGCAGGAGGCAGGTACGCTTGATTGATGCTAGCTGTATACCTCCGTACATGCGCAGCGATGCTGACGCCACTACATAGTGGCCCTTGGCGGACTAATCGAAGGAAGACAGTGTGTTAGTCGGCCCAGCGACCAGGGGCCACATGTAACGGATTCCAGCCTGCCACAGCCTGCTACAGATCCGAGTCCACTTGCACAGGTCAATCTCATATTCACATTCGGCAAGTTCCTGAATTCTGATGCAGATGCACAAAAAATCTAGCCCACCGCGAGGGTCGAACTCGCAGCCTTCAGATCGCCTAGCACATTAAGAGTCTGACGCTCTATCCGATTGAGCTAGGCGGGCGATATCACAGCGCCTACTTGAAATCCCAACTGTGGCACCCGATCCCAAAAGTAAACGCCCGCGAAATACCGAACCTTATTACAGCCACTATACAGTTTTCCAAACACGGCAACTCTGCCATATCGCAGATTTCTCGTACGTAGCAAGAACAAGGCCTTCATCGCAAGCAACAGCCCCGGCAAGGTAAGCAAAAAAAAGAAGCCCAAGACCCTTCTTCTCGCTGTACAGTCTAACCTTACTCTTCATCGCAGCCTCAAGTAAAAAGCCCAAAATGACCCACGACGCCGTTTGGTTCTCTCGTCCCAGAAAGTATGGAAAGGGTAGCCGCCAGTGGTGAGTGCTCCCGTCGCACGTAGCCCGCAGCCGATAGCTAAAACACCCGGCACATCCAGCCGCCTCTGCGCGCACCAGGCTGGTCTCATCCGCAAATACGGCCTCGACCTGTGCCGTCAATGCTTCCGCGAAAAGTCCGCTGCCATCGGTTTCGTCAAGGTGCGTTTCTACATGGCATTTTCCTGCCCCTCGCGACGACCTTTGCTCACCTTTTGACGCTTAGAACCGGTGAACAAAGTGTACTGTCGCGCATCTGCATTTTGATATCATCATTTTCTCGTCACGCTTCTTCATCGTTCGGTCGTCTTGTATGTCAATATGATAATATGCCAACAAGACTAGCATGAAATGCACCCAACTGGAAACATCGCCTCACTACTGAAACGACACAGCCCCCTCATATGTTGTAGAACACAGGAATGAGACATCTATCTTGTTTCACTTCAGCATCGCTGCATTTACGTTGGTCGGTTACCTAAAGCTTGATGTCTCGTCCAGTGAATCGGAGTGATTTTGTCACCCTTCTTATACTGGCTGACCATCTCCGACTGGTTTCAATACATCACTGCATCCACATCATCAATCAGTCAAGTATTTACTAAAAACTTGACCTGCTGTGAATCCGGATGATTATCGTGATCCACGGATCACAATTGTCCATCTCATCATGCATATAAGACCCAAAAAGCAACGACGTCATAGATTGGACAATAAGTACAGAAGGTAGTGCTGCGCGGTTATACCATTAAACAGACATTGCTTTAGATGACGGGGTGGAAGATTAGGGCTATACAAATGGGGTGTGGCAGATAAGGAAGGAAAAAAAGATATATCAGAAAGCAACTAATAGCAATGGGTAGGGGGTTGGAATATGCCGGTGCGGAAGTACAAATGCGCGGTGGTATGATATAAGTCGACCCATGCTCATGATTGAAATAATCTCCAGAAAAGATCGCGAGATCGAGCCGAGCGAGCGTGCATGTGAGGTATCGAGCGTCGAACGCAAGGACATAGAATATACATCGAAACCATTAAAGAGCGACGGCGCGGGTGCGCGAAGAACGAACGAGCAAAAGTCGAAAGCGGCATGCAATGTACCCGCTCTACATGCCACCATAACCGTAGCTCTGATAAGGATCATTCAATGACCCAGCAATACCGGCGGTGCCAAAAGGGCTCACGTTAGCATACCCAGCGACACCAGTGTAGCCCGTGGCATGGGAATGGGGAGGGCTCGGGTTGTGAGGAGAGTTCCCTTGCAAAACGTATCCATCAATTGAGCGCGCCTGAAGACCGTGGATTTGGGGACCAAGGTGTGAGTGACCGTAGGAGCCTTGGCCTTGGATACCATAAAGGCCGCCCTGAGCTCCATACATATCAGCCATGCTACCAGCAGGGTGCATTGCTTGAGGGGTATGCCGAACGCCTGCCGAGTGATGACCGTGATGACCAGGGTTGCCCATGGGCATCATGCCCTGTGGAGCGTGATAACCGAAGTTCTCAGCATTGGCCTGTTCCCTCTGCAACTTATTTTGAATCCGCTTGCCATAAGGAGTGTTGCGAATCAAGGGAAGGACGGGCCGAATGCCTTCCACGAGAAGCATACGCTGAGCAGGGTCCGCGTAGTCAAGCGCAGTCTACAACAATGTCTAGCTTACATAACAAATGTGCAAAAGAAAGACATTACCTGCACACAATAGTTGCCGTACGAGTCGCGAAGGAGTTTCTCCAAGCGGGAGCGATTGAGCAGCTCTTCGATCAAAATTTTTCTAGTACTGTGTTCGGCGACACGGATGCACTAGCAATACGCATGAGAATCAATAAAGACCCTGGTGAGATGCTACTCACTTTTTCGATAACATTGGAGCTGAACTTCTGAACAGAGAGGGCGCACACATTGCCTGTGAACTGACGAATGACGGCATCGCTAAAACGACTGTCGTTAAGATCCAGGATATATTGGACAACCTGAAAGACAGCTGTCAGTGCACGGTCCGACAACGGGTTAGCAACGGGGGCACAGACATAGTTGCCGTAAGGGTCTTGAACGAGGGTCAATGCGTTGTAAGTGATTTCGTTGACAAGCTGGACACGCTGGTGGTCCGAGGCATGATCGATGCAGCGTTGCAAGACACAGCACCCGTGACGATGGGTAGCGACCTCGACGCAGTTGGCTGCCACTGCGTTGTAAATGAACTATCGGAAGAACATTAGCCTACGAACATATGCAAAGCCACGACACGCCTCACCTGGTTATCTTCCGGTGCAAGCTTGTTGAGACATTTTTGAATGACGTGGTTTCCGTTGAGGTCCTTGATGAGCACTACAACATGAAGGCTGAGCGCAAGAATGATAGAATGAATCTGAGTGTTGTATCTATGATCAGTCTGCGTTCTACTGTAAGTCTGGAAGGTGAAAATCCGCTGAAAGCGACTTGCCTGGCGTCTGGTAGACAAGAAGTCAATCATTTTCTGTACAGCCCGCGTACCGTGCATGTTCAACGAGATGGTAACGAGATCCTGGGCGACGGACTCGCAAATAACGTTGCGCTGGTCATCCGTAGAGAACTCGAGAAGTTTTTGGCATAAGTAATTGCCAAACGGGTCGGTCATCAGCTCAGCAAAGTGACCGAACGTTTCACGGAAGATCATGTCGCGATGCTCAGGAACACCTTCCTCAAGCTTCTTCTGGAGGTAGCGACAGCCATGCTGGTCCTTACAAAGTGTGGGTATCTCGCCTTGAAGATCCTCGAGGCGGGTGCCAGTGAAGCGGTTCACTGATCGCCAAGGTAAGTAAATCACAACTAGTTGAAGAAAATAAATAGCCTCACAATCCATGTCACCCCTCTTGTGCTTGGGACCATGTAAACCGTTCATTTTTCCATCAGCGCCATTGCCACGGCCGAGATGCAGACCGTATCGCGTGCCATTGTGGTGGTAAAGAGCGGTTGAGCCACTCGCACCATTGGTACCTTGACTAGAGCGGGTGCTCGAGTCGACATCATAGGAATTGAACCGTCCATCCATTTGACCGTTAAGCCCATAAGCACCATCTTCGTATTGATCATAGCCTATAGAACCATTGTCGAACTGGCCGGATGACATGCGAGATAGGGACGGCTGAATTTCGCCCTTGCCAGAGTCCTCGACCAACGAGTAGCTCCCTTGCGAAGAAAGTCGCCCGCTCAATGCCTGAGAATCAGGAGTAAGAGGAGTACCCGGAGTCTGCAAAAGGTGCCCGCTGCCGCCGTTCGCCATGGTTAAAGGCGTGGCTGGTACAGAGCGCGTCGCGCTCATGGCAGAAGGAGAACCGCGCCTAGACACAGGTGCTTGTCCTGAACCGAGCGAAGCTTGCGAATGTTGACCTGCATGAGGAGTCGATGCACCGCCTCCACGGGTAGTGGACAAAGCGACTGGTGAAGACGTCAGGGTCAAGGTCGGGTTGGTGACAGTGCGACGATCATTGCGGGAACTCAAGCCATCAGGGACGCGTGGGTTGTTGGAGAACTGTGGCCACTCAGAGTGCTTGTCGCCCCTCGCGGAGAACGAGTTCCGGGGCGACGTCTGAGAGCGATGGGCGAGGTCCAGAGCAGCAGACGAAGTAGTAATCTTCCGGTTTCAGGTCAGCTCAGAATCACATAGAACGCAAATCAAGTACCCTGTTAGCATAGGATGCAAACTTGTCCTCATCGGAAGTCGGGAGATTCCTCATCGCATCTAGGAAGCGTAAGTCAAGCTAAGAAACACACAGACAAGACCACTCACTATGCATTTCCTGGTCCAATTGCTCGTCGAGCATCATTCCCACATTATACTGACCACGAGTGCGTTCTTCATCACTGTATCTCCCACGAGTCAAGACGGAATGAGCCGGACTAGGTGTCGCCCGAGATGGACGCTCTCCAACTAAGGAGAGGCCTTGCAAGTGACCGGCAAGTTCTTCATCGTGACTGCTGGCTGAAGTGCGACGACTAGCAGGCATACTTTTAGCTCCAGCAGGTCTTCCATAGTGACCATTCGTTGCATGACCGGAGCCGAGCTCCGGAGATCTGTGGACGGAAGGGGCATATGTGACCGACTTTCTCTTATCCGCAACCGCAGAACCAACTGCCTTGGAAAGAGACTCTGCATCCAAAGCAGAGTGGGAGAGGGCGGTCCGAACAAGATTGTCGCTATTCAATACCGCGTTAACCCTTGGAGGAGTAGTGGGGGCCGAGACTGCGAGATGAGCTGAAGCAGACGGGTCGTAAGGAATGCAGAGCAGTTCCTGGGCTTGCTGTTGTTCAAGCGCACGCATTTGATCCTCGAACATTTTGCGTTGCAGCAACCTTTGACGCTCATGCTCCAAGCGCTTTAGCTCGACGCGCTTTAGGATGGAACGTCAATTACAAGTGAAAAGGTAAGGCGACGTGGGTATGAAGAAGACTCACAGCCGACATGTCAGGCATATTAGTACCCAGTCTCGCAGCCTAAGGGAATGTAAAAAGTGAAACGGAGGAAAAATGGAAAAATGACTGACCGAGTCTGCGAGATCGAGAAAAGCAGGAGGACTTTGCTTTCTCGTGTCCGAGGAACGATTATCGGTGGAAGCATTAGAGTTTTCAGCGGTAATCATTGGAAAGAGCAAAAGGTGAACAGCAGCGATTCTTCCGAGGTGTGAGCGACAGAAAACAGATTTGCGTTTAACAGACAAGAGATTAGTAAAATAAGCCTAGTCGCACACAAAGGTCCTGAAGTCGAAAGAAGATTGAGTTGGGGTGGAGTGGAGTGGATTGGAAATACCGACCTGCAAGCCAATTTTGAGCCCGTCTATATTGTTGATGGTACAAAGCGGCTGAGCGGGCTGCAGAAGAAAATAAAGAAAAGTGAGAAGGCAAACGGTGGACGTCGAGGAGGACAAGCTACAGACCTTTTTCAATTCTCCAGATTTTCTAAGTCAGAAAACTTGAAGGGAGAACTGTTGGGGTTGGTAGTAGTTATGAGCAGCGTATTTAAGGCACTTTGCTAGCCGGCGTGGGTGAAGCAAATGCAAAAATCACGGAAGGACCCCGTTTTTCAAAGTCCGCCAGAAGACCAGGGTAAAGGCGCTCTTAACGTAATGGCCGATCCTTCATACAAACATACCTTATGCCATTCACCATTCTATCTTTTCTAATTCTAAAAATGTTAGACTAGTTTTTTTAGCATCATCCCCCCCGCTGCTATTCAATAAATTTTAGTGTTACTAGCACCCACAAACTAATCTTCCATAACACCTCAAATCATTCGACCCTTCGCGACGATCGGAAGGCCATCAAACCATGCCACCCTCTTGCTAATAGACACTACGTTATCTCAATGTGGCGGCAGCGGTTATTACTCCATCTTATTTTCACCAGCCTCAAACGTGCTTGCCGCGTCTCCTTCGCGGGCAATTCTCGTCAACCAACCATCGGGTCCAGACTCCAGAGCCCGAGCCACGCCGCCGATTCTGTTACATCTTTTCGCTTCACTGAAAGCCGCACAAGCTGGAATCACAAACAGCATCGCTTCCATCACATGAATATTATGTAGCACTCGTCCACGCTGTTCTCCACTGGAAACAACTTTGAGTTCTGTGCCCCCACCCCATCCTCCCCACTCTCTCAGATCAGTGATAACCCTGACGGGCCAACCCCACCCAGCGCTTCTTCAGTGGTTTTAGGGTTCAATTTTACTGACCCATTGCATGGCTCAGAGAAGCATTCTGCGAACGTAAAAAAATCCCGGCAGGGGCGAAAAGCCAATTGATGTTTTCGAATATCGAAAGAAGGTACCGCGGTCAGCGCTTGTCGTTAGTGGGTCTCGACTTCTACTAGTATAGACTACTCGTGCGTAACATGCTCACCCTCTGGACTGTCTGAGTCGGACGCAAGCACAAGCAGGAAGCAACAATTATATCTATGGCAAAACGCAGCTTGTCCAGCAAAGCCAGTGACTGCATCTTCAGTTACTTCTTTGCGAGAAGCACGTAGCCTTAAATGAAATGAATAACGGAACCGAGAGGATGTCAAATAACAGCTCCGACTCAAGGAGAAAGGAGATCGACAGTGAATATCCTTGACAACGTGCAAATGATGTTCCTATGGGCTATAGCTGCAAGACGATTCGAAAGCACGTTGAAACTTATGCACATGCAATTAGCTTCCACTTTAGAAAGTCTGGACTCGGGCTTGTGCTCAGTAAGTAACTTCCACTGCACACGGCTTGCATTCACCCGGTAGCCGGTCTCTCTCTTCTCTTCACGTACTATAAAAGGAATGAGCATATGCACATCGCACCGGAGAGCAACGGCGAACGCTAAGGATCTCACAACGAGAAGCCCGTTCCGAGATCTCTTTTTTTTTGCCTCAGATTGTCGATTGTCGGGCGGAGATACGTCTCACGTTCCGAAGCCTCATGTTTCTATTGAGATTTCATTTCATTTATGTCGCGGCATAACATCCCGATCACCACGATGTACATGCCAATGTTGCGATATCACGAGGTCTGTCTACATCAGAGAGAGGACTCATTTTACGTTAACAATTTCAAGCTTGTTTCAAGCCTACGCGAGCACGTAGGCGATGTTAGCGATGCCTACGCGATGTTATGCGCTCGGCTGAAATCAGACTCAGCTCAATGAGCACTCAATGAGAAGTTTGAACTTTTAGATGTAGTTGCCGAATCACATCCACGACATGCCATGACCTGCAGTATAAGAAGCCTCGAAGATAATGTTGGAAGGAACATACCCATGGGCCATCAGAAGTGGTATTCCTTGCGAATTCGTGGTTCTGTACGGTCTGCTACGACGATCACAATACATCCGCGTTGTGTAACCTGGTCGGCGAGGTACCCGACCTTCCGAATTTCTGTCTCTGGGTCGGAGGAAGTAGGTAGGAAGTTTGTGTGGAAGACGGTATTGAACGGGAGGTGCGAGGGGTGAGTTTGAGTTAGAGATCTTAGAGACAAGGTCTGCAGCGTGACATTCCATTGATCTAGAACACTCCATCCGGCTTTGGGGTCGCAAGAGTCAGTTACCGAAGCCTCCTTCTATTTTCATTTGTCGTCGAGTGGTGTTCGGCTGGCAGTCCTCTGTATGGCACATGGGCATGAAAAAGTCCATGATTTGGAGCAATAATTGAAATGAATGACCCGGGACATGCGCAATTGGACAACTTCTCCCGCGACCTCTGTGAATAGTCGAAGATGAAATACCGAAAGGTGCCACATGTGGATTCGAGGCTGGAGACACGTAAATATATTGGTTGTAGACAACGGAGACGGGCTCTTTCTATGTAATTTTTGATGGTGGAGGCGGTGGCATTCGTTGATATAGCGATGGCGTTACCCCTGGGCGTGAGCCCCGCGCTCCCGAACTTAACTGACGCTGAACTGAATTCTTGGACAAAGTTCTAAATAGATTTTCGATGGACGAACTATACTAATGTGAATTTCGGAGGGTATACAGGGAGTTGATGGAGATCATTCGCACCCATTTGAAAGAAGGTGTTACCCAGAGACGCTGAATTGGCAGGTGCTCGTCGCTCGCATGATGGATGGTATACGTGCGGTCCCTGCGAACGTACCCCTGGAATAATATCGAGGTGGTAGTACTAGGGATTGATACTAGTACTGTTAGATAAATATATATGTGAGGAGAAGGTGTCCAAGTTTAGTTCTTCCGGTTATTAGTCACGAGACCTAGTCCTACATAGGGGCAGAAGACCTCCAGTAGCCTTTGAGGCAACGTTGACCATCATACCATATCAATCTACGCCTTGACCTGCGCAATCATAATACAGGTTTCGACTCCCTACTCGCCATACCCAAATTAAACAATCCAGATAAATCGATGGCGTCCATTTTTTTCCATACAATGATCAATGCATGATGATTACTTATGATAATATATATCATATATGACTTCGTGTTTGATCCCAAATAAAACTTATCGTCCTAGAGGTAAGTACACTTCGCTCAACTCTGCAATCGCCACACTCATTAAATAATCCGGGCAGTACGATCCGTCAGACTTCACGAACCTCCTCTTTAGTCTAGAACTTCTGGACCAAATCCTCCGCTAAACCAACCGACCTCCAAGCCCTCGCATGCACCTGTAAAAGGTACCAGGAGACTATTATGGAATGGGTCAACTATGAGCGACCCAAGATCACAGGGTGGTCCGCGCCCATTGAGGCTGAGGCTCGAGCATGCCTTATCATTTCGAGGACTCGATTTCAGTAACATCCGTGAATGCAACATCGACAGGAGGACCGCGGAGCACGTGTTGCGATATGACGTCTTTCTCATCCTTTGGTTCATGTCATTATTCACGCCATGGCCCAGGTGGCTCCTAGGTGCATAGATGAGGAGACAAAGGGGCAGTATACATAAGCACCTGACAGCTCCATGTGAGTCCTCAATACGGCATGACACTCTCTGGAGTGGAGACGGTGATGAAAGAAGTTGAACGAGATGCTCGTGAACAGGTGGATCTACATCGATTCCCAGAAGAAATGAAGCTGACACTGGCCCCTGGGAGCTAAATGACCTTTGTGGTGTCGACTGATTCCATCCGATATTTATTTCCTGATAATCCTTTTTTTGTGGAGATCACGACGAGGTGTAAGACAGACACGAGAATATGACTCACGATCCTTAAACTTCTAGTAACCCTAAGCTGGAATATTGGAGAACAGGATTACCTAGAGATCTTGCTGCACCGCGGTCTCTTTAGCGGGGCTTCTCACCAACTAGCGGATCATCAGCCCGTCGATGATCCGCACCGTTGGTGTCTTAGACCATCATGTTAGATCTCTGAAACATCGCGCTCCATCGAAGGGGTCCTGCTCAAGCATGGATATGTCGAAACCCACAAACCGCAGCCACTTCCCTAAAATCATCATGATCATTATGTAGCACCCGCAACCATCGCACAAGGCGCAGCTGTAGAAGCACCATCCACGCGTTTTTCCACCGACTCCCGTTCGCTCACTTCCCCATCAACAGCCTTGGCCTCTTCCGCACACCCAACTACCACCCCTCGAATAGTCCGCCGATCATCGTCGTCATCATCGTCATCATCTCCCACCCTGTCAGATGACAACCCTGACGCAACCCCATCCTGCGCCCCTTCAGCAGCCTCAGGGTCAGATCTTCCTGACACTCGACCCATGGAAGAAGTATTCCGCGAACGTAAAAACCCCGGCAAGGGCGGAAAGCCAAGTGAGATTTTCGAATATCGAGAAAAGGTGCTACCATCGCTAGATGGAACGCCTGCTGTAGGTGTCGTTGCCCCGCTCTCGGATGGAGGCGCAACCTCGGCCTCTATTGCATCTGCAGGTAACGTGAGCACGAGTGCAGGAGGCGGCGAGTGTGCCCGTGCCGGCGTTACGAGGCCGGAGGAAACGGGTGAATCAGGGACTCGAGTGCTACTGGATGAACAAAAGATGAGATAGCGAAGGTACGGCGTTTAAGACTTCACTCACCGAATGCTTGCACATTCACCATCGGTAAGCGTCAGAAGCAAGTTCTTCAAATTGGGTAGGGTGTGCCGCATATCCAGTGCTCGTAAATCTCGTTCTGCCATGAGCTGCGAACATTCACTAAAGTCAGCTGCTGATCACCATAACTCGCGACAGAGCTTACCATTTCTATGTCCTTGTTGAGCAAGAAGACACCATACTCGAAGCGATATGTGTCTACGCCCTTAGAGAACAAAGGGAACCTAATTCATCATCGTCAGCTGATAATATCGATGCGGAAGACATTGAGCTCACATTCTTGGACCAACCATTGCGGAGATGTTATCCCTGATGAGACTCCGACTCCCTATGCAAATGATAGGGTAAATGAGGCCCTTGCCCATATAGATGGCAAGGAGCTGCACAAGCTGTGCAGAAAAACCTAGCGCAGTGGCTACTGCATCTTCAGTGACTACTTTGTGAGAAGCAAGCGATAACGGTGGGGCGGGTTCGGTAGGCTTAAATGGAATAGGTAATGGAACAGAGAGGATGGTAAATAACAGCTCTGAGGGAGAAAGGAGCTCAATAGGGAATATCCTTGACAGTGTCGAAATGAGGGATGTTCGTATAGGCGCAAGACGGCTCCGAAGCGCGTCAAGACTTTGCCTGTACACATGCCAATCAGTGAGCTTCACGTCAGTACAGAAAAGGACAGACTTATGCTCAGTAACTTCTACAGCAGTCTGCTCAAGGTCTGTTTGTTTTCCGGTTTGAATTGACCTAGCAACCGCGAGGAACTCTCTTCGCTCTGTTATTACCTTGCGTCGAGAAGCAATATCTTCACGTACTACAAAAGAAATGAGCACAAGATACACCGTACCGGAAAGTGAAATGGTCTCACGTCGGGAGGCCCGTTCCAAGATATCTTTCGCTTCAGATTGTCGATCGGCAATACGCGCCTCACGTTCCGAAGCCTCACGTTTCTATTGAAATTTATTATTGTTTGCAGCACAACGACCTAATCACCACGGTGCACGTACCAACATTGCAACATCATCATTGTGCAATTCGATGTCTATCTGCTGAATGACATCCACGAGCGATGCCTCGTTGTCGATTATGCATGACCGCAGCGTAACGAGCCTAGACGACAATGTCAGGGAAATAACACATTCATCAACAGTAGTACTGACTGCAGTAAATCTTGCGAACTCGCAGTTCTAGCACCTGTCCTGCGTGATTTGCGCCTGCTAGGGTGTTCAGAATACGTGCTCGTGGGATGAGGGTGTGTTTGTTTAGCCTGGTCGGAGGGATGTCCAAACTTCCGCATGTCTGTCTCAGGTTCAGAGCTGTATGCAGTCGGAGAAGGAGAGCGTGATTGTGGATGTACCGGCGAAACTGGACGGATAGGCAGATAAAAGGTTTGTGCAGATGTGGAAAATGATATAAAAAGGGTATTGGACGGAAGGCGCGAGGGGTGAGCCTCCAACTAATTGAAACGATTAGAAAACATGTTCGATGTAGCTTTTAGCTGCATACCTCAGGAGTTAGAGGGACAAGGTCTGCAAGGGTGACATTCCATTGCTCTAAAATGCTCCACTCGGTTCCTTGATCATCACAATCAGTTTCAGACATCTCCTTCCGTTTTCCTTTGCTGTCCAGCGGAGCTCCAACAGCAGGGTGCTGACAAGTCTTCGCCCACAACTCAATCTTAATCGTATCGGCACTCAAATCCGTCCATGGAGCAAACTCAAATGAGGACTGTGCATCAATCATGAAAGAAGGGTTCGTGGAGGGCTGGTGTATAGGAGATATGTAGTTCGGCACCGTGCGAAGCTGAGGTGGTTCTGGAGACGCCGGGGAAGCTGGGGGTGATGGCAGCTGACTCGCTGTGAGTGTGGGTGGAACAGATGCCGAGGGTTTGTGTGTCTTATGGAGTGTTCGTGGTGTTAGTGGCGCCCCATTTGTTTTGGCGGGCGGTGTACCTTTCCTGATGGAGATGGAGGAGTGGTTCGAGGTGGAAGCTTCCACTCGTGATAAAGATGGAGCCTTCGAGGCCTCCGTACTATTCGGACGAGACATCTTGGAAGCCTTGCGCACATTGGTCCCCGAATGATTATTAGAAGGTGTAGAGTTGGATGGAAGTATGCGTGGAGCACTTTCAGCACGAGTTCTCTGTGTGGTTGATGGAGATGAGCATGGAGAAATATCCGGAGGATCGGGAACAGCGACGGAAATGAATGTCTCCACCAGGCGGGATTGGACAACTTTCTCTAATGTCCTCTGTGAATAGTCGAAGAATAAAGATGAAGATGAGACACTAGTCATAGTCGAAGGTGCTTGGGGAATCGAGGTCGAAGACGGGGCATTGGTCGTAGATGCACTGAGCGACGAGACCATGGAGGTAGTACGCACGCGGTTTCTGGGCCTGATGGTGGGGGCGGTAGCACTCGTTGATATCGTACGGGATACGGCGTTTCTTGAGGCTGTGGCCTCTGCACTCCCTCCGCCTGAGAAGCTGACTCTGGACTGAGTTCTCCGACGACCTCTCCCGTTGTCACCCTCCAATTGCGATTTATGGTCATCTACCTGTGTACTTCGGAGAGTATTGAGAGAGTTGATAGAGATTCTTCGGGGTCGTTTGCGAGAAGAAAGTGTTACATCAAGGTCGTCTGAGTGATTTCCCAGAGGCGTGAATTGGGAGTACTCGGCTGGTTGGACAAGAGCAGAGGCAAATGCATCACGGATAGGAAAAGGTGTTAAGTTGCGAATTCGAATGGATGAAATGTGACGCAAACGTCTTTGGAAAGTGTCCTGGTTGGATATGTTTTAGGACACACGGGGCACGGGCAAGCAGTTGTCTGCGAACGCACCTCTGGGTCGACGTTGATGGTAGTTGAGCGTATTGCATCGTGTACACTGGTACTGGTGGACATGTCCTACGACGAGGATGCTCGAGCTGTAAGTAGTCTCCGTTATGTGCCAGTGGAAGGAGGAGTGCCAGCTTAAACTTCCATTCCGGGTATGATAGTATCCCAGCTCAACCGATAATTGCGAGCAAGGCAATCACCTCTATTTCACCGCCCCCAATGACGCCCAAGCCCAGACCACGTAAAGTCTCAAAGGCGCCCAAGAGTGTTTCTTCACAGACCCTCAAGTCCATGGAACCCTCCAAAGATGCATCCAGCTCAGAGATGCCCCCTCCCCCAGTTCCACCCAAAGTTATGGCTATTCTAGAACCCGAAATGAATGCACTCATGGATTCCTTCAAGGTATATCTTCACGAGAAACAGTGCAAGTCTTGCTTAATCTTGATCTTGATCTTGTGATAGAACGCCCTCATCAGAACCGGTCAGATTTACGCATTTCATGCCGATTCTCGAAGACTGTCCGTGACTTAACAACTTCCATCACCTCATGCTAACTACCTGTTCACAGCGGCATTAACAAATATGCTCCCCATCCACCTCGTTCTCTGACAGATTCACTTGGGCGCGAGGTTGACAAGTTCGATCAACTATATGATGCTATGGAGTCACGTTTGGTGGGTTACTTCTTCACATCGAGGTGCGTTTTCAATAACGTCCAGTAGCTTCGAGCAATCGCTGTGCTGCAAAGGGACCTAGCTCGGGAGCAACACCGCGCTCGCGAAGCCGAGAGTGCCGCAATCGCTACCCGTACCCGTTCGAAATCTACCTCCGAATCTCCAACGACCCGTAATGTTCCTTTGCCTCCAGTGGACACAGATGTCATCATGGGACCACCACCCCTTCCAGCTCAAACGTCTCCTCCACCCGGTCATATGAATCCCAATCGCCGGGGATCTACTATCTCCCTATCATCCCTGCATCGCCCCCCCTTCCCTCTCAAACTCGACCTCTCCTCATCTTCGCTTCGACTCTCCGCGGAAGAAGCTGCCCTGTTTTCTCAGAGTCTACCGTCCCCGGTATCCCTTGCTCCCAAATCAGCTCGGCCCTCCGCTCAAACGGAGATGGATATCATGGCAGCGTTTGCGTCTTCGTCACAGCACGTTGATATTGACCTAACTGTCGACGAAGATGCCCCTATGTCTCCAATCGATGCATCCCTAGGCAACACAGCAGATAAGCCTATCGAGCTCGACCTTGAATCCATCGACATGGAAATGTCAAATATGGCAGATCTTTTCGGAGATGCAACGGAGACGGGCTCAGGGAACAGTGGTGGGGTAGAAGGCATATTCTCGCCTATCACGCCTGACGCCATATCCTTAAACGCCGCAAAAGAGCCTCAAGAAGGCGTACTTGACATGGAAATTCTCGGCGCGCTCTCCGCAGTGGATGACAATAACCACGATAATCATGTGTTTGGAACACCAGATGCCAATGCTCTGCAATCCGAACAACATTCCTCGCTTGGAGCTCAGAGTGCGGCCTCTGCAAATATAGCCCCTTCACCCAGTGCGGTTCTCGCTAGCTTCGCTGCTTCTCAGCCAGATGGGAGTTCCCAGCTCGCGGGTGGTGATAGCAACTTTGATTTATCCACCCTTGGTCTTTCCAACTTCGACCCTTCCTTCTTCCACCAGCATCCGGATATAAACTTGATGGATATGGAGGCGTTGCTGGAGATGGGGGGCAACTCCGATGAATCAAAACCATCATCATGAATTCACGACGAGTTGTTTGGATTCTGCTTACACATGACCTGACTTCGGTGTTGAATATATAAGCGCTTAATTGGACTGAAGGAACCCGAAATGGCGCTCAAGGTACTTAATTGCCAGCACCGAGTAACAAACCGGCCGAAGTGAGAGATACTGGTTGCATGAAATTTATTCTAGCCGTGCACTGGCATCATGATTTATCCCCCTACCTCGCCACCACATGCTCCTCCAATGATAGCACCGAAAATGTAATGGTGGTATGTATTCGAGTTAGGAGTTAAGTAGTACTACTGAGTGTACCAAGAAAAATGTTAATGGGACCGCGCCACGTCGTACGCGACCAACCCACCAACGAAGTCACATATGAGTAGCTGATCTCGGAGCAGCTGCAATGTTTTGTACGTCCAGATGAGGCGATGATCTTCATCATCAGCCAAGGGTACGGGTTAGCTAGTTATGAACCTACGTCATCCATTTCTGAGCCGTCCAGATCTATTACAGGTTTTTTGGAACCACTGGCGTTCGTACACCTTGCTATTACGCCAGTATTACAATCCATATAACTTGATGGCATCCTCAGAGTTTTCACGTTCTTACAGGTAAGTACTCACTAACTCTCCACTCTTCATACTCAAATCAAATAATCCAGGACACGATAATGATAATGATGATGTGACGTCGCCCGAATTTATGTCTGAGCTTCTCTTCGCCGTACGATTTTCCCCAACAATCATCAGCTATCTAGAAGCACGCGACATTCAAACCCTATCATGGACCTGTAGAGAATACCGGGATTATCTTATCGAATGGTACGATCGCCACATACCCAGGGTGATGCATTGTCATGTCCTCACTTCTGCGAACACGGTATTACCCCTATTTCTGAAATATATCGCCAGACGCGTCCGTAAATACAAGATCGACAGGAAGACCGCGGAGTATCTATTGCGATATGACGTCTTGACTCTTCCCCACCCTTTGGTTGACGGCATTCTTCATGCCATCCTTCTACTCTCCCAGGTGGCTCTGACACGAGGAGACAAAGGAACAGGATACGTCATTCCCTGACAGCTCCTTACGAGACCTTGACATGGCATTCTACCGGCCGGCATTTCAAGTCCACGTGGGAGATGATGGCAGTAGTCGGGCAAGCCACAACTGAGAAACAAGCTGTTTACCTCAATCCTCGGAAATTGTCAATGCTACTGAGGAGTTAAATGGATCCAGTGATGTTGACTGATTCCTTCTGTGAAAAGGAGCTTTATTTCCTGACAGTCGGGCCTTGGGGTTGTCCCAATATCATTATACATTATTGCTGCTTGCAGAATAACCCTTCCTCTAAGACATCACCTTTTTGAAGCTGGGGATGTTTTTGAGAGGACTTCCGAGTTTCAAAAGGCATAGAATACATAAGGTGATGCGCTGAGTCATACTTAGCTAACCTTGGACGACCGAGTCCATGTGATTGGTCCAGGTAGAATATCAGTGGGAGTTTGATGGAAGTACTTCGCTACTCGAGTACTCACCAGGCACCAAGTTCGTTTGGTAAATTCGTGTGTTTATAAAATGACGAGACCCAAAGTTCGGTTCCGTCACCGTCTTACCAGAAACCCCATCCATTTGCTTGAGCAGAGGTAAAACACGTCTTCGTGGATCACATGGTGGTCATCCGTTCATTGGTCTTCACTTCCCTGCTGTGTGCTGCGAATATCGTGCAAGCAGCTGAATCACACGGTTTCAGTCACGCGTCCTCCCATCAACATATAGCCCGTCATCTGGGAAAGGCGAGACAATTCGGTAAGCCTCCAACGGTAGCCAGGTCAGTCAACCGCAGTATCCTTCTCCAGGCATCTAACAACGCAAACGAAGAGATGTTTCTACGAGTGCACCTGCTAGCACTTCAACGGCAGCAAATTCAACCACCCTACAAGATATTGCCACCATCCATTCTAGGAGATTGGACGCAATCATAGAAAGCATCACAGGTGACCCAAATAATATAACAGCTTGGTTCGTTCCTCTTGCAAAAGCCGCTTCACAATGCTGAAGTCAAATTATTGCAGGCTCGCAGATCTTCAGGCAGATGGCGAATGGCCTGACTCTGAGATCGATTATGCAACTGGTTGCGATGGGCGGCAGGCGAACTGGCCAGCTGCAAATCACTGGGTTCGCATCAGTGAGTTGCTCGAGACACTTGATATGATATATACTAACAATTTGTTTTCTCTGGCTCTAGGTACAATGGCTGCTGCCTGGCATGGAGGACTACAAGGCTACGATCAATACGTCAACAGTTCATCACTCTTGACCGCCATTGGGAGTGCCATGGACTATTGGTTTAGTAATGACTTCACAGACATTGGATGTCTCGTCAATGGAGGTACTAGCGACTGCCCTTGTGGCACACCCGGTTTCTGGAATCAGAACTGGTATGATAACGTCCGTCGGAAACTTTATTTCGCCTTCTAAATAGTGCAGTGACTGATGATTCTCCAGGTCATCCTCATTCCCGGTCTCGTCTCTGAGTCCTGTCTTCTACTCAACGACACGTTGACGTCGACACAGCTGGGCAACTGCAGCAATATTTCACTGCGTTCGTATGGCGCTTTCGATCACGGATATGGCTTCGAGGCTGGGGCAAACATCCTGGACATGGCCAAAGTCGGGCTGGATCAAGCTCTCCGCGTGCTCAACATTTCGTTGGTTTCGGATGCGTACAGGAGGGTTCATAATACCATGGTTATCCAGGAAAATATCAGTATATATGCTGACGGGGTAAGCACCCAAAGTCTCAATGGGCTTAGTTTTTGAACGCCTGTCTTTAATAGATCCATGCGGATGGCTCCTTCGGTCAGCACCTCGGGTTACTCTACAACGGTAACTACGGGGACGTCTTGTAAGTCCACATAGTTGATTTTCATGTGCATATTTTAAGGTGCCGCAAAAGCTCGAACGACGTTCTTGATTTCGAGATCGAAGCAGCAGGAACTCAATTCGCAGCTGGCAGTACGGCGGAAGCTGCTCTCGAGACATTGTACGATGGGAACCGATGGATGATCAATTTTAATACAGAAACACAGGTTCGTACATAAAGGTTTCACTCCAACATAAACTGAGAGGCTATGTCAAGGTTCTTCACTGGGATCTTGTAAGTTTCAGCCTTATTTGCTTAGCATTTTCTCATAGAACTTTTCTCTCCCTAGAGCGTCGAGGGTCGCTTTATAAGCTTCCCAGTAGCCGCCGACCAGTCGGTGTTCACTTTTCATTGTAGTTCGTCTGACTAACTTAATCATGATACAGACCGACTTCCGGGATCTCGACGAACCTCTCGAAGGTCGAGGAGCTTGGCGAGAAATGGAATTCAGACGTCCTCATTAACTTTGCACAAAGCCTTTCGGTAAATGCCACTAGTGCTAATGCGGGGGAATTGATCGGAAACCGTATGTTCTTTGACTATGATTACATGGTACGCCGAGCTGTTACCCTATATTCGGAGTTACTCAAAACTCTTAGGTTACTCGGGGTTCTGGCTATGTTACCTCTCTCAAGATGTACTCTACAAGAACACGAAATACGGAGTGCACGAATTCAGAGAATGTGAGATATCTCTCTTCCGTCAAAATCATCGCACTTATATCCTGCAGCTTCTTGGTTTCCACCTCGCAGATGGTGTTGTTTACACTTACCTCCAAGGCGACGAGTACGAAGATATCGCCGCTGCCTGGGACTGGAACCTCATCCCAGGTATCACTGTAGACTATAACGCCACAACCCTTACCTGCCAGCATACCCAATATATTGGAAAACAAGCATTTGTTGGTGGTGTCAGTGACGGAGAAGTTGGCGTCGCAGCGATGCGCTACACCAACCCCATGACTAAGTCCCTGTCGTGGCAGAAGACATGGTTCTTCCTCGAGGACGACGTCCAATATGTGATGATCGCCAACATCTCCTCAACGACAGAAGCCCCCGTATTTTCAGTCCTCGACCAAAGACGCTTTAACGGGCCTGATGTGTATGTCGATGGTATGGTGTCTGGTGGGGGAAACTTCACCGACTCCCAGACCCTTTGGCACGGCAACGTCGGGTACGAATTCCAGGGAAGCAGCGGAACGTATGAACTGTCCATCGAATGGGGCAACAGGACAGGTAACTGGTCCAGCACGGGCATTTGGACTGGCGAAGAAACAGTCGACTTGTTCGCTGCTTGGATACACCACAAGGATCTCAGCGCACCAATCTCCTATGCTGTATACCCTGCGGTCGACTACGACACCTTCAATTTCAAACGCGCTTCCACTTGCTTGACGGAGATCCAGAACAATGCCTCTGTGAGCGCTCTCTTGGATGAAGACCACAGCACTGTGTTCGGTGTCTTCTGGGACCCATCGGGTGGTTCGTTCACGTTCACCGACGCTATTTATGGTACCATGAGCATCGAATCAAGTGCTAATGCTGCCTTCATCTACCGGATGGACTCGGGCAACCTCACGGTCGCTGATCCATCACAAACGTTGTCCCAATTGACAATCACAATTTCTGTGGAAGACGGACCGGGACCTTGTGCATGGGGAGGCGAGAACAATGTAACTGCACAATTCGACATGCCTACAGGCGGTTTGGCTGGCAGTAGCGTCAGCCAGGTCCTAGATTCCTGATGAACTCTTCAGACATACATCTCTGCGTAGTCACATACTTCCATGCTAATCACGAGTGCTGAAGCGCTGAATATTTGAACCTCACATCGTCCGTTGTTGTCGGCCAGCCAACTCCACTTGTTTGAGCCAATTAAATAAGATCAAGCTGCAGCGACAGGTCTACACAGCTCCAGTCATTGAATACTTCTCCAGTTTCTTGCGTAGAGGATGTCCATCGCGCACTCCAATGACACGTAATGCATTTGCAAGTTCTGCCACGAGCTTCTTCCTTTCCTCCACGTCCGCATCTTGCTTCTCTAGTAACTCCTTTACAGCTCTCGCAAGGCGCCCTTTGGGCAAATTGCGCGCGTTTCCATTACCTGCATGAGCCCCTGGCCTCTTCTTTTTTCCTTTCAACTTAGGGACGGCCAACAAAGGCTCCATAAATTCCGTTCTGAACCGCCGGAGCGCCAGTGCAGACAGCGGTACGACACGGTCGACTGGACTCGCCGCCTCCGCACACGACTCAGCCTGGACCAGCTGCTCCGCCGTCGCCCCTTCATCCCACCCCCACTTCTTCAACTCCTCCGTCCGCCTCTCCTTCAGCTTCTTCGAAATCTTCTCCCTCGTGTCTCCGTCATGTATAGACCTGGCGACCGCATCAAAAATATCGCTCAGGGTGAGCCAGCCTCTGTCCTCGTCCACGGCGCGCTTCACATAGTGTCGGTTCACATAGTTGAGGAGACGGTTGACAGAGTGCGCGCCGGCGGCGTAGCGGCTGAAGCACGGGACAATGTAATGAATCAGCGCTGAGTCATCGTCCGGTGCACCGAGAAGCAGCTCCCGCGCGACTTCCGCGTAGTACTTGTTGATGTGTTCGTACAAATCAGTGCCGCTCGGCGCGAGTCTCTCGCGCTCCTTGCCAGTCCCGATGGCCTCGACTTGCATCGTGAAATAGTTGTATGTTGCTGTGTGTATGCCCATGTGATACGAAATGTCGATGACGGGCGCTTTGTCGGTTGAGTTTGTGGGCGAGCGGACGATGTGGTTTAATGCGGGGAGAAGATACCCCCAGAGGGAAGACAGTGATGCAGAGGGGTTGGCGCTGCCTGCAGAGGGATTGGGCATCGGCGGTAGCAGCACCATAGGCTCAGCTTGCTTGCCTTTGCCTTTCGACATGGTCGCAGTGATCTAAAAACTAGAGAAAAAACTTTGTCAGGCTGCTTGTCAGTTGTCACTTGGCCCTGTGGGAGATTTGCCGAACTTTGCCGGTGAGGTGACACTTTGCCACAACAGGCGACCAAGAAGATAATTACTACGGATATACATGGATTAGTGGATGTATACATGAATGAGGGTAACGTTCCATAACTGATTACATATGTGTCGTGATGATAATCGGAACAAAATAGATGAAGTGATGGCAATGGACCCAAACCCTATCAAAGTCCATAACCCCAAGACTAGACGATTCCCAGGACAATAGTAACACGCAGGCTATTATCTCTGGAGGCTGGGCCCGTAGGCTTCACAGGTTGCCCATCGGAGCCAACCTCGAGGTATTCCTCAGCCCGCAAGGAACTCGACTTCCAGCCCCAACTCTGGCTGACCGAAAACACATCTGGAACGCTCGTAAATCGTGTGACAGCTGAACCGGTAGAATCGGCACAAGAGATAGTGAAGTAAGCTGCAACAGAAGATCGCGGATCGCGATATGGCTGCACCGGAGCAACAGGGGGTGCTGTAGCAGGAATAGCGCTGTGCGAAGAAACATAGGAGGTGACAGCGCCGGATGACGTTGGTGACGTGGAATTAGGCGTCGTACTTCGTGATGGTGGGTGAATGGAAGGGGAATAGTGCATAGATGGCGAGGATTGTGATGCAGGAAATGGTAATGATGGCACTCTGTTGTGTGTGCGTTCCGCACGACTGATTGAAAATGGGGCTGAAGGGGCGGGAATGGGATCAATACTTGACTGTCGGTGAAGATACACCCCAAGCTGAACGCCCTTCTTCCGAACAACTTGCACGTATACGTTGAACAAGCTTCCAGCATACCAGATGGTTTGTGAGTGCAAGCGTGATTTCTCCTTCAGTGCGTCGATATCCCAGAACTCCACCGCAAACCTGCAGGGAGGGTAAGGCGACCACCGCGCTTTACCCGTGGCATCAGATGCTATACATCCAGAAGCGGTTTGGCGTTCTGACTTCAGCCCGAAGAAGGTAGCTTCGGAAGTTGCTGCACGAACGGGCGTCTTGGTGTCCGAGCTCGAACTGGGCAACGGTGGAGGTGATTCAAAGAGTTGGTCCATAGAAGCACCTTCGATCCCCCTGCTATCGCCAATGCGCACGGACGAATCGTGTGCTACGGGATAATATAGCGTGTCTGTGTAATCCGGTGAAGAATCCGGAGCTGGCAATCGAGCGAGAATCTCTGCTGTCGTGACTGACAATCCAAGCTCCTTGTCTCGCGGAGGTTGAGGGCTCGAAGGCGGGGAGGTGGGAGAAGTTGTTGTGTTAGGTTTTGCTGTAATTTGACATCGCAATAACGACTGATCCCAATGGGCTTTCTGTAGAACAGCAATCGGAACGAACGGTCGACCGGTGGTAGGGGAGATATGCTGCGATATTGTAATGATATCATCCACGAGCTGTAAACCCCTGTGAGTTTGCGATAACGAGCGGTTAAAGGGAGACAACTTCACCATATTGGCATAGTAAATGCTTTCATACAATATCTCCCAATCTTTCTCTTCCTCTTCATCAATGCCCTGCCTCCTGCGAAGTTCAACGACAGTGCAAGCCAAATCGTATCGCTCCTTCTCTCCTTTCACAAACAACAAATCGGAGCCCACAAGTGCTCGCACCCACTTCGAATTCAAACCGCCCTTTGCCCAGATGACGGGGATCACTTGTGGTTCTGGCGAAATAGGCTCGCTGGAAGGTGAAGATTTACTGGGCATCGTGTCGGCTCTCTTGCGTGGCAACAAAGTTTGCGCAGGAATGGGGACTGGGGTCACAGGGACGGCTCGACAGCGAGATGCTTTCTCTTCATGGACTAGCATATCTGCACCCCACCGGGCCAGCCAACATACCGCGGCTTCGCCAATCTTGTCAGATAACGTTCCGTAATGGAAGTGAGGTTCGAGAACTGGTCCGTGGTCTGTCTCAGATTCTGTATCAGATTCTGATGGATCCTCTTTATGTACATCTAGATCCTGTAATTTATCGGACAAGTCATCGGCAGATTCGTGCTTGGTACTGGACAGGCGAGAACGTGAAGTACTGGATGCGCGGCTCTTGGGGGCAACTAGCTCTGCAATGTGCTCCAAGCCCACAGCTGCTTCGGATTTGTTGTCAGCAGGAGCTTCGATAGCTTTACCAATAGCAAAGTTGAGGTAGGGAACAGCAGTGTATGGTCCCATGGTGCTCATTATGCAGTTGAGAGTCTGTGATGCAACGGAAGGAATGGAGAGATAGACTGCTGTAGCCAGAAGTGAGAGCAGCAGCCCGGGACTCGCAGTTTGGTGTCCCTTGGGTGTATCTGAAGGTGGCGCGGGTCCAGGAAAAGAAGTCGTCAGCGGGTGAGATGGACTTGGGATGAGTGATGGGGGGACATATAGGGGTGGTCCACCACCATACAGTCGTGCGATGCATATCCTGCATGAGTCAGTTGTAAGTTATATTTGACGTGTAAGAGACATACTCAAAAGCTGAAAGGCATCAGCATGGTGAGATAGGGGAGATGGGAGAACAAACCTGCACGAGTTATGTTAAGATCATCGAAGACGACGTTAATTTCTTCAGGTCCTTGTAGATGGCTAAGGAGTCTGGGTGAGGACTCAAGGAAACCAGAAGTGAATAGAGAGCTGAAGAAACCCTGCAGGTGGTTATCAGCTGGGAAGAAGGTAATACACGGTCGGTGGACGAACCGACTGTATGAGAACTACTCGGTGCAGTTTGTAGATGGCCTCCCACGTGCCACGGACATGCAAAGCGACGTCTGCTGTGCGAGACTCAAGGAGAGAGTTGTAGATATGCTGTTGTAAATCGACAGAGGACAGAGCTGCAGCGTTCATAGGCGGGTTGTTGCGTCTCAACTTCTGAACGCGAGTCGTATGAGATGAAGAAGAATAGAGATCTGGGAGGGAGGGGGACGCGTGTAACACACGAGCTGAAGATAGATTAAGAGGATAGTTCGCCTCTGCTAACGTGGTTCGGAGGGCCATTTTGTAGGTAGCACGTCGTCTGAATCCGAGTTGGCACTTGGCACTGATAGGACAGAGTCAGTCCTCAATTGGACTAAACAGGCACACTGCCCTTTGTCCTTCTGACCACCATGCAGCAATACTCACAGCCTCATCCTCGATTTTCTGTACTCTCTGGCTCATCACTATCGTCTGCAGAGCATCTTTCTCCAACAACCAGTTCAACACGCTTTTCTTTACCTTCTGCACCATCCATCAACACCGCAATAGGCACCCCAAAACCGGGTCCTCGCCCTAATATCTATGACAGGAACATTAATAAAACACGGACATCAGAAGTCTCCGCTTCCGCGCTGACTTTTCTTTTCTCCGAGGTTGTGCAATATACACAGAAACGTGTAAGTGGAATCAATGATCTCGAACGGCGGTGAGTGCACACTACTCCATCATGTCCCCGTGAGTCGACATGCAATCGCGCAGATTAAACACTCTTGGTTATCGCGTCGGAACACGAGTCCTCGAGCTCATGGTCTGGCGGGCAGAGTCGTCGTCCAAAGCTCCAAAACGAGAAATACGTTTTCTTCCAGCTCTCATGGCCATTCATACCCAGGTATGGAGAGCAGTCTTTGGCCGACCCGCAGATGCAATAGAGAAGAGCGTCGAGAATGAAGATGAATGTGAGAGATTGCCATATTCATCCTATCAGACTACTTACTTTTTGTCTCAAAGACATGATCATTGACAATGATCCGCCGATCGAACGTCATATATCCGTGCCTAGAGATATGAATCAACTCAGCTGTTCTTCATTCACTGCTGGGATTGTTGAAGCTGTCTTGGATGGACTAGGATTGGTGAGTTCTTCATCCTCGCACAAAGCGTTGTACTGATACATGGGCAAAGCCTGCACGAGTGACTGCTCATCATACCCCTACACAACAGTTTTCGTCACGTACGACTATACTCATTAAACTTGACAAGTCTGTACTAGAAAGGGAAGAAATCCTTAAGTGAACATACACTGCAGTTCTCCCATCGAATCCCGTTGCCCGATATCGATGTGCAGTGCAATCTCCCCGAAGTCATTTTCACTTTATGCATGCCACCCTTTTGGGTTCATGAACAACAAAGCAAGGTTGGGATTGTTACGGCGTATGGGGTAAATTACCGGACTGGTGACCATATCCAGCTCTCGTGGAGCTGATTCTGCATTTGTCGCCTCGGTCTATCATAGCCTTTGTCCTGCAGCTCTCAATATTCGAGCATTCCTGGAGGGATCTCTATCCTGGTTGCTGTGCATCGGTGTCCGGTGGCCGATTATTCACTAGATCTATCTGCATATAGAGATTGTTTTTCCGTTACAGAGCTTATCCGAATCTTATCTGAAGTGGACTTTTCTCGAGGCACCGAATTACATCTTATAATAGACACCTGACTTGTCATCAGCTGATAACGCGGTGGCATATGGTTTGCTCTGCGTGCTCACAGTCTATGCGCTGACTTGTTTAATCCAGCTCTTTTCTAGTCCTAATGGTTTTGATTCGTAGCATTGATGTATCACCTTCCATGGTGAACTGCTCATGTGCATGGGCATCAGACTATCAACAGCTCAATGACCTGTACCAGAGCCCTTATACAGGCGCCGTGACCACAAGGACAGCTACTTTGGACGGTTTCAAAGAGGATGAAACCCATACTGTACGCATCGCAGACTCCATGGTTCCAAGTATCTTTCATAAGTCTGAAATGGTCATGCAGGTAGCGTTTATGAAGGACTCACTTTCGTCCCTCAATTCGTACGGATATTCCCCTCTGCCATTGCATCAATATCTTGAATGGATTCGGGAGTTCCTAGGGGATGGACGATCCGTCAAACCGTTCATAATCAGCATCACGGAGTCCAGTGCCGAGAAACTTTCCGAGATGTTAGTTACGATACAACAATTCCGCACATCAAATTCTGCATGGCGCTCTCGCATCGCTGTCGAGTTCAACTCCAGCTGTCCGAACATCAAGGGCCACTCCCCGCCTTCATACCACCTCCCTTTTCTCAAGCCATTCCTTGACGTATTAGCCAAGGCTTTCCACGATGACTCCACGCTCACAATCGGGCTCAAGCTCCCCCCATACATCATAGCAACCCAATTCCGCGACGTCATCGAATGCATCTCATCTTACACCCACACAAATTCCGGGATACGCACAAACCCATTTGCCTACTTCACGTGCACAAACACCCTCGGGAACAGCCTTGTCTTTGGTGATCAGGCCCGCGCTCCAGATGCAAATGCGGACATGTCGGAGTCCGATTTTGCTGTGCCTCCCGGTTTGGGTGGCCTCGCGGGCGAAGCTATACACGCCCTCTCGCTGGGGAACGTGTACACCTTTTCACGGCTTCTTGCGGAGTCGGATGACCCGGCGATGCGCGAGATTGTGATCATCGGCGCTGGAGGCGTGACATCCCCTGAGGCCGTTGAACGGATGAACCGCGCAGGCGCGAAGATCGTTGGTTGTGCAACGTTGTTAGGCAGAGAAGGCGTCAAAGCATTCGAGATTTTGTCTGGAAACGCGCAGTGAATAATGTGAATGGGACTGTTGTTGATCGAGGTAACGTTCTGGCATCCACATTCGATGTAGGATATGTATACAGTGATATATCTTCCGTGTGCGGAGTAAGAAATAAAAGGCTACAGAGGAATGCGGGAGTGATTAGGTGGGTGTAAGGCGTTGCTCAGGCTAAGGCTTAAGTGAAGTAATAACTCGAAGACACGAAAAACGTTCAGTAGGATGGAAAAGTGGTATACGGGTGAGACATGTTAGGGACATAGCACGACGTTGAAAAGGTGTCCCATGAGAGGGCGGATAGGTCTGGAGGGAAGAATGACAATGCAGAAATGTCATCGCCGACGTTCTTCTCTGAATAGTTCATGAACAGGTTTGTGGGTTCGCTATAAAATGGCACAGGAAGTGGGGAGAGTCGGGTACTCTGGGACAGAGAGTAACAGTCAGACTGAGTAAGGAGTAACGGATGCTCCAGCAAAGCACTCGACGTTGGCTGATGCACGTCATGTACTTGGTAGTGCTGCACGCCATAGTCATAGGTTTTTGGAATAGTGTTGACGGTAGTGAGCTACATGAAGACGATGAGAGAAAGTCAAATATCTGAGGAAAATCTGCGCACCGGTTGAGAAACTTGAGTGACATGTGTCAAGTTGTAAGTCAGAGCATTAGCCGACTTAGCAGGGGGCAAAAGGGGACTGCGGAACGGCTGTATGTCGCATCCCTCAGAGTCACCATCACAAGGCTCCCATCCACGTAGACCCTTTGATGCTGACCCTCTTGTCGATTCTGTGGGTGATCCTGAAGCCGTTGCTTTCAAAATATCATCAATTTCTTTGACTGCGACCTCGAGTTCTTCGCCGTGCTTGCCGGCAAGGAGGAGTTCAGCGACTTGCTCGCAACGTTTCTTGTCTTCCGTGCCGTTTCTCCGAACTTTTCGTTTTGCGGGCTTTTGTGCGCGTACGATAGGATGAAACCTGTAGTTGGGGTACTTCATAGCATGCATGGCTTTCTCCGTCGCAGCCTTGTTATGCCAGACTTGCTTCTCTGAGTCAGAGAGGCGATTCCAACAGTGCGCGATGATGCGCGTGATATGCCGATTGTCACGCTCAATATTTGTGCCAATCTTTTGTGCAGCAGCGAATGCGGAACGGAAGAGCATGAAAGCGTTTCGTGGGCGCGGAACGTGGTCAGGATTTTTGCTACGCGAGTAGCCACGAGAAAATGGTATGGGCATGCTCGCAAGAGCAGCGGAGGAAGCAAATGCTGATGGGAAGGGGAGCTCTGAATCTAGCGTTGTGGAATTGTCAGGCAAGGTTGAGGGTGTAGGGCCATGTGAGGAGGATACTGATTCTGGACGAGAAGGAATGCACGACGATACCGATTCAATTCGGTGCCATTGAAAATCGGGAGGGACCAGAGGACTCTCGAATGGGGGAGGAGACGAAAAGTCATACGTTGGAGCACCATTATGATCCAAGGGACCTGATGCAAGTTGTTGTTAGTTCTAAGAGACAACAATTACAGAGTTTCCTGTACGCACCGTAAGATGTTATGGAGTCCAAATCAAACTGGATAATCTGGGCGTCAACCATCGTATATAGTGGGAGCAGGAGGTGAAATGTTTGGAATCCATACTAACGTGCCCTTTATAATCTGGACAGTAATGATATTGTTGGTGGCGGAACCTGGAAGTTAGTTGCCCTTCCACCTCGTCACATCTTAGACCCCATTTGGAGAAATATACCTCGCTGTGATCACATTTACTTTCCGCTTATGGAATGTGATATCTAGCAAGGGCGGTGTTCGCTAGATACCGAGGGCACGTTGCACTTTAAGCCCCAGGCTCAGGGTCAGCAAAAAAGTTCGGAAATGTGCGGTTTATCAACTTACCGAGTCCGCACGATACCGCTCTCTGGAATATCCTCCAATCGTTTGCGATCGTACAACACATCTTTCCCAAGAAGATTGCTTGCCCGGACAGTTTACCAACGCGCAAGAGTGGTGGCGTGGGGAGATGAAAAAACGATGGTACGTCTTAAATAGGCAATCACCTTCTTCACATGGGCGGGGCGTCGGGATTACTACCGGTCAGTGAAACACGAAAATCACTTTTGACATACTGTATCGCTGCAACTCAACTTTGAGGCTTCAAAGTAATTTTGCCGTATAGACAGACATCTCATGAGTGCAGCGGTATAATTTGGGGGGACCTCGTTTTCGGGATTTCTCATTAACACCTAAAATCAATAGCAATTCCTTAGTAAGCTACATAGCCAATCTGGCCTATGATTTGTCGGTAGCAGCCTTCGTTGGACTCCAGCTACAACACTCGAATTTCGGCAGGAGTATATTGTGCGTGTGCTACAGTGGTATTGTACTTGCTGTGAGTAATATTTTGGTGAAATATGAGTGAGCCAGGCCAAGATTCTGAGGCAAAAATTCCAAACCATATGATTCGGTCCGCGTCAGGCACCCGTTTTTAACATTTTCCACTCTTTTACATTTGCCTCAAACATTGTCAATAGGTAAGGTCTATGATATAAGTTTATGTATTCAGAACTACTCGAGGCTTCATTTTGTGGTGTTGTTGAGTAAATGAGGGTGTGTTTCAATGGGTAGTACTGTTTCATTGACCAGTCGTTGACTGTACGGGCAGTGCAGGGCGGTGCGGAAGTCGTGGTTGGCGCAATTGTGGCACCTCGTTTTCAACACGCGCTCACCACCTGATTCAGGGGTTCTTTATTTTAACCGTTCCCCTGTTCCAACCTGATCGTTGTCCCTCTTCTTCCAATGCCTCCTCGCAAGAAACCCACTCCCACCGTCAATACAGGTGTCTCTAAGCCAGCGTCCGCGCGGAACACCAGGACTAGCACGAGGAAGGCAAGCGTTGCACCTGCTTCTACTGCTGCAGTTGCGGCAGCACCAGTCTCCAAACCGAAATCAAGCAAAGCGAAGCGCGCTCGGGCGGATGCGGATGAAGATGAAGATGAAGTCCCTTCTAAAAAGGTCAAGCTAGATAAGGACGATAACACTACCAGTGATACCAAAGTTGATGGCGAAGCTAAGAAGATGGTGAGTACTCGAAGCACGGTAGTGTACAGATACTCACCTGTCAATGTCTAAGGTCACCGTGGTGAAACGAGGTGCTGCGCCAGTAGACCCACTGTCCGGCTTCGTCAGTGAGTTATTTAGGCGTGATAGTGTTTGAAACGCGAAAATAACCAGCAATGTATAGATACACATAAAGTCTACTCTAATGCTGAAAGCGTCTGGGATGCAATGCTCAACCAGACTGAGGTTGGCTCTAACAAGAATAAGTAAGCAAATGCGTGCATGGATAAGATTTCATCTCATCCAAACCCATAGATTCTATGTCATTCAACTTTTGCATCCCATCGGCAATGATACCCAGTGTTCCCTCTACACGCGCTGGGGTCGTGTTGGCGAGAATGGTCAAAGACAACTCAAGGTTAATTCCAATATAATATTGTTCTGTACAGGAGAAATTGACTACTAGCAGGGACCATGGCCGGCTGTTTCTGCTATCAGCGAGTTTAAGAAGCAGTTCAAGTCTAAAACTGGCGTTGCGTGGCCTCAGCGCTTTAGCATGGTGGCCGCGAAAGGTAAGTATAGTTTTTGGAGGTTGTTCTTCTTATGAAATTTCCACAAAGCAGGAAAATATACATGGCTAGGTAGGCGTCTTTGTGAATTGAAATCGTGAACTGGTGGCCTTACATTTCATTTAGAACGTTCATTTGAAGAAGATGACAAGGTGGAAAGCAGTGGCAGCAGTGGCAAGCAAAAAGAAGAACCTATTCCAGATTCTAAGCTGCCGCCTGAGTTGCAGGTAGTTTGGGAAAATTCCGTCCCTATCTTCGCTAATCATTGCACATTGGCAGGCATTCTGCAACCTCATTTTCTCTTCCAAGTAAGTAGCCTCGGCTTCTCACAACCACAAAGCTGATCGAGTCAGGCTCATTGACGCTCACTTGTCGTCAATGAATTATGATGCCAATAAACTCCCCCTCGGTATGTAAGCTTTTGGATGTAAAAGTTCAACTACTTACGACAGTCTAGGTAAACTGGCCAAGTCGACTATCCTCAATGGATTCACTGCATTAAAGGTTCGCTTGTCATCATGATAACTTTGACAATAAGCTAAATTTTACTGTATTCAGAAACTTGCGGAAGTTGTTGAGTTTCCGAATGGTGATATGGCAAAGTCTCTGGGTGGATTTCAGACCGCCTGTCAAACGCTTACTTCGGAATACTATTCGTGCGTCAATAGGACATATAATTCATCGCTCTGATGCAAGTTGGCGGCAGTATCATCCCTCATGTGTTTGGGCGCACGAGGCCCACTGTCATCAGCAGCCAGGGGTTATTGAAAGGGGTATTTATTCAGCGCTGTCACCCGCCTCATGCTTACGTTTCCACAGGAACTGAGCCTCGTCGACGCTTTGGGTGACATGGTATGCGGCCTACCTTTGATCTTATCCTTTTCTTACCATCCATCCAGGAAGTCGCCCAGAAACTCATAACAAGCTCTATCAATGTGGACGACAATGGGAAGCCACTTAACCCGCTGGACGCTCACTTCCGCTCGCTGGGTCTTACATCTATGAATCCTATCACTCAAAACAGTTCAGAATTTGCGGCTCTCTCGCGCTACATCACGGACACGCATGGAGAGACGCATCACTTCGAGGCATCGGTTTTACACGCATTTAGAGTTGAGAGAGAGGTAGAGACTTCCGCATATCTCGCAAAAGGGTACGATAAGCTTGCTCCCGGTGATCGGATGCTCTTGTGGCATGGTTCTAGAACGACCAACTTTGCTGGTGAGAAAATTTGCGAGACGCTCTGCAGACCATCGTCTCATGGCTTCATTTCAGGCATCCTCAAACAGGGCCTGCGAATCGCCCCTCCAGAAGCCCCCGCCACAGGTATGTGACCGAAGTCCGTTTGTCCATGTCCACAGTGTACTAAGATAAAATTCAGGCTACATGTTTGGTAAAGGTGTCTATTTTGCAGATGTGAGTACTGGCCCCTTTTATTTTTGTCCTCTACCCTAAGTTTGCTGGTTCTCTAGATAATGTCAAAAGTACGTTTGGATTGAACCTCCTGAATATCCATTTCTCATCTTTATCTCATTTCAGTCTGCAAATTATTGCTTCGCTGAGTGAGTCATGCATTGAATGTGAAAGGGCGTCTCACTAAACCTGTTGTATAGCTTGAGTGATCGAGTTGGCGTGTTGCTACTCTGTGAAGTGGCTGTAAAGCCATTCCTTGAGATGAACAATGAAAACTACAATGCCGATCAAGATTGCAAGAAAGGCAAGATGCGGTAAGTGCAATACTTCACATATCCCACTTTTAATTACATGTTACATTAGGGCGACGAAAGGAGTGGGGAGGACACAACCTACCGATTGGCAAGATGCGGGGATGGTACTTGGCCACAAAGGACTTGAGGGTGTCTACATGCCTAAGGGCGCGCCATCGAATGTCAACCCTCCCGGATCCTGTCTTCATTACAACGAGGTTCGTGATCACTGAATCTCGTCTCCTGCATTAGTTCATATCTTTCTACTAGTACATTGTTTATGACACCTCCCAGATTCGCTTGCGGTACCTGCTCATGGTGAAGATGAGTTGAGTCGAGAAACATGTGTAGTCTCTCTATCCTCTACTCTTTTCTAGCACAACTCTTATGACCCACTCCAGATACTTACTTGCGTTGGTACTGTAGTTGAGCCAGGAAACATGGATATATCTACTACTACTTGAGTTATACAGTATTGTTTCAACCTGCTCTCAGGGAGATCCCCTTGTCCGAACTCTCAGCTCATGCCCGTATATCGGTAATATCTCGTCTCATTTGATTTCTATAGCGAGCTCCCCAGATAAGCGAACATGCTACTATAAACATATTTGTCCCTGTTTGCCTGTCCATAATACCTTCCACTCATGTCAACTGTACTTGCAACTCAAGTTCGCAAACACACAGTAAAGCCGACGCATGCGGCAGGCAGATACTGGAAGGGCAAGGCCCCCAAAGGAGCTGCCGAATTTCCCTCGGATTCAGATGAAGAGGACGAGGAGCCCGAGCTCCAGGAAGAAGGAGATGTGCTCATTGCTGGGGAGCAAGATATTGTCGAGGAGGAGGATGAGGAAGGGACGCTCCCGGTGAAGGCAGGACAGGGTAGAGTGGCGAAGACGATGAATCTTTCTCTAAAGGATGTCAATATCTCGAAGGAAGGCAAGGTCATTGTTGCGGGACGGGAAGAGTCTGGACGGACCAAACTAGAAGATGGTACGTGCCGTCGTTTTGACCTGAGTGACTTTTGTTAACTTTTCCGGTGAAGATATCCTGGAGGAAGAGGAGGAGGAAGAGGAGGAAGCGCCAGATGAGGAAGAGGAAGAAGAGGAGAGCGAGGTACATTTAATTCAGGGTACCTTTCACGCGTCATTCTGAACCATTTCTAGTCTAGCGAATCCGAGGAAGAACCCTCAAAACCATTATTCCGACCTGTGTTTGTTCCCAAGTATGTTCCAAGTACATGTTCGATTGGGTGCACTTATTCACCGTATCAACAGACGAGGTCGAGTAACGATTGTTGAGCGTGATGCAATCGCTCAAGAAGCCGAGGATATAGAGAAACGAAAACTGGAGACTGCTGAAGAACGGAAGAAGCAGAGTCACGACCTTGTTGCAGAGAGCATACGGCGAGAACTATTGGAAAGTGCGTCCTTATACATTCATTACGATTGTTATACTCACAAACCCTGAAGAGGAAAAGGAGGAGATAATACCTGATGTTGATGATGCAGACGGTTTGGACCCCGCCGGTGAGTTTGAGGCGTGGCGACTGCGCGAACTTGGAAGAATCAAGAAGGAGAAAGAGGAAGAACTCAGACGTGAAGAGGAAAGGGAAGAGATTGAGCGGAGACGTGCCCTTCCAGAAGAGCAACGGCTGAAGGAAGACCTTGAACGGGCTAACAAGTTACGGGAGGAGAAGCCTAAAGGCAAGCAGAAGTTCCTTCAGAAATACTGGCATAAAGGTGCTTTCCATCAGGTATGTTATGTCTTTCGTCTGTGGTTTCGATCACTTTACACATATTGATTAGGACGATGAAGTCCTCACACGACATGACTACACAGAGGCAACTGAGTCTACGGTGGATATTTCATTGTTGCCCGAAGTCATGCGAGTGAAGAACTTCGGCAAACGCAGTAGAACCAAGTATACCCACCTTCTGGATCAGGATACGACTCAGGGGGGCTTTGGAGGTGTCGGTTCAGTAAAAGTGGGTGGTCAATCCACGGAAGGAGGGGGTTGCTTCTCATGCGGCGGTCCGCATCTCAAGAAGGGTAAGGACTAAAGTTGAGGCGTTCTTCTATCAAACTCAAATATTATTTGGCAGACTGTCCTCAAAATACTCACTTACCTCCGGGAGCCCGTAGTTCCTTGGCTTCTGGCGCGAACGCAGCGCCTACTGCACCACGGGCATGGGGCGAACAATCATCATGGCGAGACCGATCCGAAAACAGAACAGATCGTCGCCGCTCGAAAGAAGGAAGACCGAGGAATGATAACTCCGCCGGTGACGATAAAGTGCGGGAGAAGATTCGGGATTATCACAATGCTGGAACTGGACGTCGAAGATCGCGATCAAGGTCACCTTATAGCAATCGTTTAGACTATGGGAGACCAGAGAGAGATGATGATAGTTTCAGGGAGAAGAAGCGGCGTCTGGACTAACTTGAAGCATCAGTCTTCTTCTGATAGCTTGGCACGTAGCCCTGTCTATAATACATACAGAGTAATTGGTAGGACAGGGTGCGCAGCATTATCATGACCTGGTGACCAGTGTACTATTTCACATGCATTGGCCGGTTTGATTATCGATCATCTACTTACTACATGGCGCGCTAATTTATTATCAAAACTTATAAGTACCCTCATGCAATCGTATTCCCCGCTGATACCAATCAACAGTCACACGATGTGAGTGTTCCTTTTGAGCCCAGATTGCCCTTGGTATTTAATTGGATAGATGGAGATTTTCATGCGCAACATTGCTTTTGCTGTTAACCAAGAGGATTTGACAATCGAGTTCGCCAAGATCCTTCACAAGCCTCCGTTCCCAACCAACACTCTTCTCAATTTTGAAGTCCAAATCTTCTACAAGCAATACGTGAATGGAAAGCAAGGCATCCTCGCTTTGCCGACAGTGGATGCTGGGCTCACTCTCTTGCGTGCTTATGGTGACACAGGGATTGCCGTCAAAGGCCGCAAAATCATCCTCAAGAAGAGCACGCGGGCGATTCACATAGCCCGTATCAACAAGCTAAACAGCGCCCCCTGGAGCGACCCAGTAAAGCTGCGAGAGGAGAAGGAAAGGCTCCTTGAGCAATCTAGGCCTTTTCAGCTTCTTCGCTACTCATTTGGCCGCTTCCACGGAGACGGTCACTTTTCTTCAGAAGTCTCCCTTCCTGGCATCGCCCATGTCTCCTGTGACCTGGATCGTCCACAGGTACACTTTACTCTCAAGCGCGAGAGGGAGCGACGTGGCAGCGCATTCGATCTATACGACCTATTTGGGGGCCTGGACCTAGACCTAGACTTCTCCCCAGTTGTTGCTGCATCCTATGCGCGTTTGAATATCGCAAGATTGGTGGGTAACCAGGATGAAGATACCACTACCCTTTTTATCCGTGCCGATGCTCCCCCTGTGTTCTCTGTGGATAATGACTTTGGGGGGATGATGAGAAACAACAGATCTCAACGTCTGGGGGGGTTGTCGCGTGACTATCCAATGCCCCCTGGCTGCCATAGTCTGATGCTGGTCTTCAGCAACCAGCCAGATGCGGATACGTTCATGCATGCGTGTCGCAGTCGTCTTCATTTGCATTACTCCGCAGAGCCCCACGTCCAGATTGATGACAACATCTCTAACGCCCAACCTATCGAGGAACTTCACGAGTTTCTCTCGCAGATACCATACGAGCTTGCGTTCGAGGTGGAAAAGACGGTTGCAAATTTTGTCTTTAGTCCGATGGAGATACTTTCGTTGAAGGAGACCATCATTGCGTTGCAAACTGAACATGGTTCCGACGCACCTGCTATTTTTCAGTCTTTTGCGTCGGAGCACGAAGGAAACCTCTCAAGTCATAAATCGCGTCGCAGACGCCGGTCACGGCAGCAGTCCAGCCAAGATGGGTTGACTTCTCTTCTTGGCCAAGTAACCCAAGCGTTCATTAGAGAGCGTCAAAAGCCTCTTCGTCTTCTAGCTCCGTCACCGCAGAGCGGGGTATACCTATCCTACCATCTCATCTTAACACCAACGCGGTACATCTTAGAAGGACCTCTCCCAGATCAGTCCAATAGTGTCTTGCGCCGCTATGGACATCACGAGTGCTTCTTTCGTGTCACTTTCCAGGATGAGAGTCGAGCAAAACTTCGTCGGGACTTTGATTCTTCCATTACGGACCTTTTGAAGGAGCGATATAGGCCTATTCTCCTCCGGGGCTATCGCATCGCTGGACGCCCTTTCGAGTTTTTGGGTTATTCTATGAGCGGTCTGCGGGAACACTCCGTGTGGTTCATGTCACCATTCGAGGATGAGAGTGGGACACTAGTGGATGCAGCGTCAATCCGGA